>CAJHQP010000960.1:0-140228 GCA_905132765.1 Moricandia arvensis
AAGAGATCAGTGATAGGGCCTGATATTTACAACTATTTTGCCATGATATCAGCCATATTTAGAGTTTATAATATGTGTTTGGATTATGTTTTAGAGTAGTTTCAATTTCAGGTACGTTCTGGAGAACTTTGGTGATTCTGGAGCTTTTAGAAATGCAGAACTGTGCATATGCGTAAGATGTTTAGCTATAGATGGAGACCTTATCAGGTGAGATTGAGATGCTATTTTGACAGAAGATAAATATTTGAGTTAGCTTTCCAATTCCACCGTTTTGAGGTCAATCAGGATCCTACGGCCAAAGTTATGCCCGTTTTACTGGAGAGTTGTCTGTCTGCCTCGCGACAAGAAGCTGTCGAGAAAATGAATGAGTGTCGATCAACGGCACACCCTTGGTGTCAATTGACGGTGATTCCAGAAGACATTCCTGACTTGTTTTATGGCTGACTTAAGCCCAGAAGCCATCACAAATTACCAAAATACCCATAGACGACCTAAAATCCTATTTATATGTTTTCTAAGCCATTATTGATGGCTACGCTTGAAATGTTTACCAAGTTTTGTTCTATCTATAGTTTTAGGGTTAAGAGAGAAGGGAAAAACTCCTTCAGAGTCCTCCTGGAACTCCTTTGGTTCTTTACTTGATTTCTATTCTATATCTATTTCATCTATGATTTATGTGACAAAGATCATGTCTGAGTAGATCTCTTGTTAGGTTTTGGGTTGATTAATGGTATTGATGGATAAGCCAAACAATAGAATTGTTAGGGTTATTATTAAATCTATCAATAGAATTGTGTTTATTGCTTGTGTTCTAGAGTAGCTAAATAGAACCTTGATCATAGGATAGTTATTGATCGCTGCTTGGAGGGCAGTCGAGACCGTCCAAGCAGCGATCAATAGCGTAGAAGTCCAAGTATCAAACAACACTGCTCATCAAGTATTGATCGACATTACCCAAGCAGCAGCGAACGACACCAACACTCTCCATCGATCAACACAATCACCTTGCTGTCAATCGACACCAACCACTCTTCGTCGATCGACACTACTTGCGGAAGATAGAGAAGGTCGAAGTAGTCATACTGAGTGTTGACAAGAATGGCATCTTACGGGATGAAAGATGTCGTTCGCGCAACAGTGCAAAGCAATTGAATCATGCACATGGGACTGTAATCCCTGATGCTACTGCTGTTACTATGAATTCTGGGATTGAACGACAAAAGGCACTTAGAGACTACAACATGCCTGAGGATTTCTACGCCAAAACTTCTGCGAAGCGTCGTTCTGCACCACAAAGGAATGTCTTTGAGCTGAATCTTGCATATATCTCTCTTGTGGGTCAGCATCCTTTTCATGGTCTCCCTCATGAATGTCCCATTAACCACCTTGAATCATTCGATGATTTAGCATTAACCATTAAGTGCAATGGAGTCTCTGAAGATTACTACTTCTGAAACTATTCACATACTCTCTTGCTGGAGAAGCAGCATGTTGGTTCAAGTGGTTGCCACCAGGATCTCTCACTACCTAGAATGACATCACGAACGCCTTCCTCACCAACTTTCTATGTGATACATAAGCAAATATGAAGATCGAGATGGAAGTTATGCTGAGATATATGGTAGAGGAAGAAGAAGATGGACATGGAGAGCTGAGCAGAGTAGAAATAAGCCGATTTTTAGTGATCTGATTCAGCATCGATCGGAACTAAGACTTCAATGTCTACCGACATGAAGACCTCAACATCGATCAACACTAACCCCTGTTGTCGATCGACACCATTCTTGGAGCTAGAGGAATTCGTGAAGCAATTGGATGAAGCACAACCTGAAGATTTGGGTCAGGACTCGAAGCAGAAGCATAATGATGATCAGCACACTTCGAGAAGAGATTTGGAAACTTCACCAAAAGCTGGCATCGATCGACACCCACCAGAGAGCATTGATCGACAGCCACCCAACGTCATCGATCGACACCCATTTGTTGATATCGATCGACACCCATGGCTGGACAAACCATATTACGTGATTGAACCAGAACCAGTTAGGAAGAGTATGTGCAAGTATGAAACCTCACACCTTCCTGTCCCAGAACATCTACGACCACCTATCTGCACAGAGGAAGCTGCTGGTTTTCGCAGAAGAGTGAAGAGGGTAAATGACCCTGTGAATTTTGTGGTTCCCTGCACTGTTTTAGAAGTCGAATTTCCTATTCCACCAGATAAAGTGTGCATCCGGGTTCCTACAGTGTGGTATTTGATGATCAAATGTATGCGGTAACTTATCAGAAAGGGTTGAGATATTGAAGTGATGTCGACAAAGGCCCCGCAGAAGTAGTATCGATCGACACCAAAACAGCAGTATCGAACGACACCAGCTTTGGAGCATCGATCGAACACAACACTCATCACGGATCAGAGCAGAATGAGTTTAAAGTGTTTCATAGTCTTTTTGATGGAGGCACCACGAGATCAGACAAGTCTGGGGGAAAGAAGAAGAGGAATTGGAAGAAGAGAAAAAGGATCAAGGAAGGTCCTCGATTATCATTGATTCCCCACTTCTCAGATAATGTCAGGAAGTATAGAGTGTGCAGCAGATGCTTCTTACAGCCATTTGCAAAGATTCGAGCACTCCTTATTGCTGAGATGATAGACAAAGGAGAAGAGTCTATGGAGGCTTTCACAAAAAGGGTGATGAAGCTCAAGACATTGGACATTGGGAATTGTTTTGGAGCAAGTCCCCAATCTCATCAGAATTAAATCAGAACTCCAAAACGTCAAGCTAAAGACGATAAACAAGCGCTAAGTGGGAGGCAACCCACTGTTTAGTAAGTTTTAAATTTTGTTTTACTTTCGTTTATTACTGATTTTTTTTGTTTTTGCTTTATGTCAGCTAAAAAACAAACCCCGAGGAAGATAGTCTGCACAGAGCATTGACTGACATTTGATCACTATCAATTGATGGAGTAACCTTAGTACCGACCGATCGCCACTTAACTGTGTCGATCGACAGTCACCATCAGCAAGCATGTATATCGTTTTTCATTGTTAAATTTGGTCCTTCTGATTTATTTTCTTCACCAATCTTAACTCCATAACACTGGTGATAGTGTTGTTTAAGTATGGGGGGAGGTTTACTGATATTGTGTTATATTTTGAGTTTTATTTTCTATACTTATTAAAAAAAAAGAGGAGTAGAAACTTACAGGTGTACCATCGATCAATTTTGAAGAATCAATATCGATCGACCATGGAACATGACCATTGGTTGACATCAACATCGTGACATCGATCGATACTCTTTTATAGAGTCAGGTATCGAGTTTCTCTTTTAAGCTATTTACTTATGATTTAATTTTTTCTAACCAATCTGGGATGGATTACAATGGGGACAGTATAATTTAAGTATGGGGGAAGGTTCGCTAATGCTATTTATTTATTTTTGAGTCTTATTTACTATATATATATATATATATATATATATATATATATATATATAAGTTTTTCAAAAAGTTTTACTGAGTCAAGAAGGGGAATATGATCAAGATTTATTATTGACTCACCACACTTTAGCACCATTCTTAGAAGGTTGCTTGCAGAGATTACTAGAGATACCAAAGTGAATCATCCTGCCGCTATATCACACTTGCTTAGAAAGTTTGAAGGAACCGAAGTTGATTTCCAACACTAAATCTGACATTATTTACTTGCTTTGGGACTTGGTATACACAGGATCAGATTTCTTCTGCAAGTATGTAGATACAAGTAATTGCACCTTTGGTTCCCTTCTCTCTCTCTTCAGCATCTGCCTAAAAGCTTAAAAGATTGAGATGACTTCCTGAGATGCAGAATGGTAGGTACATTACCGATGACCCCACTATTCTAATTCGAAGGAACGATCACACATTTTTGGAAATGAGGGGTAGGTACATTATCGATGACCCCACTATTCGCCTACAACTTTGCCCAAAAAGCAAAAGAAAAAAATTAAAAAAGAAAAGAAAAGAAGAAGAAAATCGAAAGTAAGATGGCAAGATGGACTATATCAACATCATTGTCCATTAAGTTTGTGAACTAAAAAGATTCAGAGAAGAGAGAAAAGGAGAAAGAAAGGAATCAGAGAAGACTTTGTGTCTGGTTGTTCAGATATTTGCAGAGGTAAGAGTCCATGTGTCCTTTGATCGGTACTCCCAAGGTAAAGCCTACACTTTTATTTTGTGAAAAGAAATGAAATCAGTAGAGGGGTGAGTCAGACTAGTATTTGCTAAGTTGTTGGTAAAATGGATATGGTTGCTATACTAGGATAGAGTATATAAAGTTTCTCTTTGATTAACTTGATAGGATGTGGTTGCAACAAAGTAGGGTGATAGTAATACTTAGACATTATATGAGTCTCCGCTTTTCAAAACCTCTTTTACAGGCTTTGTTTGCTTGAGAACAAGCAAAAGGTTAAGTCTAGGGGAGTTGATAGGGCCTGATATTTACCGCTAGTGTACCATATGATATCAGCCCTATATAGAGTATATTATATGTTTTAGAGTATTTAGAGGCAACCCACTGTGTAGTAAGTTTTAAATTTTGTTTTACTTTCGTTTATTACTGATTTTTTTCGTTTTTGCTTTATTTCAGCTAAACAAAATCCTGAGGAAGATAGTCTGCACAGAGCATTGACTGACACTTGATCACTGTCAATCAACGGAGTAGCCCTAGTATGGATCGATCGCCACTTAACTGTGTCGATCAACGGTCACCATCAGCAAGCAGGTATATAGTTTTTCATTGTTAAATTTGGTCCTTCTGATTTATTTTCTTCACCAATCTTAGACTCTATAACATTGGTGATAGTGTTGTTTAAGTATGGGGGAGGTTTACTGATATTGTGTTATATTTTGAGTTTTATTTTCTATACTTATTTTTGTAAAAAAAAGTGGAGTAGAAACTTACATGTGTACCATCAATCAATTTTAAAGAATCAACATCAATCGACCATGGAACATGACCATCGGTCGACATCAACATCTTGACATCGATCGATACTTTTTTACAGAGCCTGGTATTGAGTTTCTCCTTTAAGCTATTTACTTATGATTTAATTTCTAACCAATCCGGGACGGATTACACTGGGGACAGTGTAACTTAAGTCTGGGGGGAGGTTCGCTAATGCTATTTATTTATTATTGAGTCTTATTTACTATATATATATATATAAGTTTTTCAAAAATATTTATTGAGTCAAGAAGGGGATTATGATCAAGATTTATTATTGACTAACCACACTTTAGCACCATTCTTAGAAGGTTGCTTGCAGAGATTACTATAGATACCAAAGTGAATCATCCTGACGCTATATCACATTTACTTAGAAAGTTTGAAGGAACCGAAGCTGATTTCCAACACTAAATCTGACATTATTTACTTGCTTTGGGACTTGGTATACACTGGATCGGATTCTTTCTGCAAGTATGTAGATACAAGTCATTGCACCTTTGGTTCCCTTTTCTCTCTCTTCAGCATCTACCTAAAAGCTTAAAAGATTGAGATGACTTCCCGAGATGCAGAGGGGTAGGTACATCACTGATGACCCCACTATTCTAATTTGGAAGAATGATCATACATTGTTGGAAATGAGGGGTAGGTACTTTACCGATGACCCTTCTATTCGCCTACAACTTTTCCCAAAAAGCAAAATAAAAAATTAAAAAAGAAAAAAAAAGAAAAGAAGAAGAAAATCAAAAGTACGATGGCAAGATGGACTGTATCAACATCATTGTCCATTAAGTTTGAGAACTAAAAAGATTCAGAGAAGAGAGAAAAGGAGAAAAGAAAGGAATGAGAGAAGACTTTTTGCCTGGTTGTTCAGATATTTGCAAAGGTAAGAGTCCATCTATCCTTTGATCGGTTACCAAGGTAAAGCCTACACTTTTATTTTGTGAAAAGAGATGAAATCAGTAGAGGGGTGAGTCAGACTAGTATTTGCTAAGTTGTTGGTAGAATGGATATGGTTGCTATACTAGGATAGAGTATATAAAGTTTCTCTTTGATTAACGTGATAGGATGTGGTTGCAACAAATTAGGGTGATAGTAATACTTAGACATTATGTGAGTCTACGCTTTTCAAAACCTCTTTTACATGCTTTGTTTGCTTGAGGACAAGCAAAATGTTAAGTCTAGGGGAGTTGATAGAGCCTGATATTTACCACTATTGTACCATGATATCAGCCATATTTAGAGTCTATTATATGTGTTTAGAGTATGTTTTAGAGTATTTTCAGGTTCAGGTACGTTCTGGAGAACTTTGGTGATTCTGGAGCTTTTAGGATGCAGAACTGCGCAGATGTTTAGATATGGATGGAGACCTTCCAACGGTGATATTGAGCTTATCTATTTACAGAAGTTAAAGCTTTGATTTAGCTTTCCAATGCCACAAATTTGAGGTCAATCAGGATCCTATATCCAAAGTTATGCCTGCTTTACTGGAGAGTGGTCTGTCTGCTTCGCGAGAGGAAGCTGTCGAGAAGATGAATGAGTGTCGATCGACGGCACAGATTTGGTGTCGATCGACGGAACAGCCTTGGTGTCAATCGATGGTGATCCTAGAATACAGGCTCGACTTGTTTTATGGCCGACTTAAGCCCAGAAGGCATCACAAATTACCAAAATACCCATGGACGACCTAAAGCCCTATTTATATGTTTTCTAAGCCATTGTTGATGGTTACGCTTGAAACCCTTACCAAGATTTATTCTATTTATTGTTCTAGGGTTAGGAGAGAAGGGAGGAACTCTTTCAGAGTCCTCCTAGAACTCCTTTGGTTCTTTACTTGATTTCTATTCTATATTTATTTCATCTATGATTTCTGTGACAAAGATCATGTCTGAGTAAATCTCTTGTTAGGTTTAGGGTTTATTAATGGTATTGATGGATTGGCCAAACAATAGAATTGCTAGGGTGATTATTAAATCTATCTATAAAATTGTGTTTATTGCTTGTGTTCTAGAGTAGCTAACTAGAACCCTGATCATAGGATAGTTAGGTGCAAGCGAGAACATGGTTTACTACAAGAGTTAATCATGTTGAGCTAGGTTGCTAGAAACAAACGAGAGTTGATTTTTTTAATTTAGTGTACTTATCGAATTAGGTCATAAAGCTTGACTCAAGAGACCATCGATCGACACATGATCATTTCCATCAATCGACGGTCATTCTGTATCAACAAGCGAGAGCTGAGACATCGGACTTAGTCAATAGAATAGAGTCGCAGCGAGAGCTGATCGTGTTTTACATTAGATATTTAGTTCTATGATTAGTACCCTTAGCTTCTATCCTCTATAATCCACTTGCCTGAAACCCTAGTTCTAGCTATTTATTATTATTGTTTACTTACCAATCAATCAATTATTTGCTATAGTTTATATACTGCTTATTAATTTATTTGCCTAGCTTAATCGTGACTGTATTGAGTTTATTGTGTGCCTACGCTCTCTGTGGATTCAGTCCCTAAATACTACAATTTGACCTCTCTTGGCAAGAGTAGTTTGTAGAGTTAATTTGATAGAGTTTGCATTGAAATACATAAAAACCCTCCTGTCAATCAGTCACTTGTTCATTAATCCTATGATCGAGCAGGTCAACGCTCGGACGTGATCACTAGGCAAGATGCAGATGATTTGACTCCTAAGCAATCGATTTTCAAAGGCTAAACAGAGGATTCACAAGTTTTAAGAGATTTTTGACAAAAAGAGTGAATGATTGATCAAAGAACAGTACAAGAATTTATGTAGAAGACAGAACACGTCTAAGACTTATTGGAAACAGAAAAAGACGTAGAACTTGTAGTTTTCGAAAAGAAAAGAGATAAAAACTAGACAAGACCAAAGACTGAATGGTTGAATAGCTTGACTTGGTTTTGGTCTTGTTCTTCAATCGAATTTGGGTCTGTTTTGGTGTAAGCCAATCCAACAATTGCTTTCTCCATTCTTATGGTTTTAGATCGAGTGATAGGCCCTTTATGAAGGTAGAATGGGTCTTTGGCCTGGGCTGAGAAAAGAGTTACTTATCCATCAAGGTTTTGGGTCGAAATTGCATCTCCTTGGTCTGAAAAAGATGAATTTGTTCCTTTAGTTAGTTTGGGTTGATTTCCATCAGTTCCAACTAGGTCCATCTCGCCTGGAGTGTTCAGCTCATCTTGTTCCCCTTCATTGTCATTCAGCTGTGTCAGCTTGTTTGTCTCCTCTTCATTATCATTGAGCTGGTTTAGCTCAATCTGCTCCAAGATATATGCTGGTTCAAGCTTGGTTACATCATATATATCTGAAAATTACCAACGACATAATCACGACGACTTCTATCGTCGGCAATCCGTCGGAAAAGTGGCCGTCGCAGTCTGTCAAATTGTCGTTGGAATTTCGGACGCATTTCTGACGAATTTGTTTTTCCGACGGAACCATTCCGACGACCGTCTTTGTCGGAATTTCTTTGGAATTTCTGTTTTCTGATGGATTTTCGACAAGAATGGCCGTCGGAATTCGCATGTTTTTAGTTGTACCTTCGTGAAAAGAAAGTTATTCTACAATTTCATGCTTAATACTTTAAAAACTTTATATTAAGCCTCATGATCTTAATTATTACGCTTACATACCTTTTACATGACTAAACCGAAACAAACAACAATAAAAAAGAGAGAGATAGATAGATAAGAGTGAGAGAAATCAAAAGGGAGAGAGAGAGAGAGAGAAAGAGAGAGAGAGAGAGAGAGAGAGAGTTTATACACTAACCAAGCAATTTCATAACCAAGGACGACGCACATGTGTTGTTTCTCGGCGGTCTAAGCATTAGAAAGGCTTTATGAAACATATAGAAAAGTTTGTGGATGAAGAGTTGAAGAAAAGAGCTTTGATTGTTGAAGTTAATGATTTTTCATGGTGGTTGAGTGTAGTTGAAGGTGATATGAAGAAGAAGAAGAGTGATTAGAGAGAATTTTGGACCAAGGCATGAGATAGAAGGAGAGATGAGTGAAATCAGTGACCAAGATTAAAACATGATGAACAGATTTGCCAGTTCGGGTTCAAGTTTCATTAATGACAATCTTGTAAATATTCTATCTCTTTCTTTCCTCTCATGATCCAACGGCTCTCAATAAAACAAAGATGATCTGATCAAATGATTAAGATTGACTCATCATTATTGGCAAAAACGTCATTTACCCATCTCTTAGTCCATGTAGAATGACTTAGTTTGTGAAAGATTAATTTTTGGCCATATGGTCCAAAGTAGAGTTCTACATATCCTTTAGCTTTCATCTTAGTATTGCCATCCCAGTAGCACCAGCGTCTACGACATACAAATAATGAGACTTTAAGATCTTTGATTTCTTTCAAGACTTTGGATTGTAATAAAGACAACTTATTCACTTCCTGTAAACCTTGTCAACTCGGAAAGCACTTGAAACTCCCATTTCATTGTTAAATTTGGTTCTTCTGATTTATTTTCTTCACCAATCTTAGACTCTATAACACTGGTGATAGTGTTGTTTAAGTATGGGGGAGGTTTACTGATATTGTGTTATATTTTGAGTTTTATTTTCTATACTTATTCAAAAAAAAAGAGGAGTAGAAACTTACAGGTGTACCATCGATCAATTTTGAAGAATCAACATCGATCCACCATGGAACATGACCATTGGTTGACATCAACATCGTGACATTGATTGATACTCTTTTACAGAGTCTGGTATCGAGTTTCTCTCTTAAGCTATTTACTTATGATTTAATTTTTTTTTAACCAATCCGGGACGGATTACAATGGGGACAGTGTAATTTAAGCCTGGAGGGGGAGGTTCGCTAATGTTATTTATTTATTTTTGAGTCTTATTTACTATATATATATATATATATATATAAGTTTTTCAAAAAGTTTTATTGAGTCAAGAAGGGGACTATGATCAAGATTTATTATTGACTCACCACACTTTAGCACCATTCTTAGAAGGTTGCTTGCAGAGATTACTAGAAATACCAAAGTGAATCACATGCCGCTATCTCACACTTGCTTAGAAAGTTTAAAGGAACCGAAGTTGATTTCCAACACTAAATCTGACATTATTTAGTTGCTTTGGGACTTAGTATACACTGGATCAGATTCCTTCTGCAAGTATGTAGATACAAGTAATTGCACCTTTGGTTCCCTTCTCTCTCTCTTCAGCATCTACCTAAAAGCTTAAAAGATTGAGATGACTTCCCGAGATACAGAAGGGTAGGTACATTACCGATGACCCCACTATTCTAATTCGGAGGAACGATCACACATTGTTGGAAATGAGGGGTAGGTACATTATTGATGACCCCACTATTCGCCTACAACTTTGCCCAAAAAGCAAAAGAAAAAAATTAAAAAAGAAAAGAAAAGAAGAAGAAAATCGAAAGTAAGATGGCAAGATGGACTATATCAACATCATTGTCCATTAAGTTTGAGAACTAAAAAGATTCAGAGAAGAGAGAAAATGAGAAAGAAAGGAATCATAGAAGACTTTGTGCCTGGTTGTCAGATATTTGCAGAGGTAAGAGTCCATGTGTCCTTTGATCGGTACTCCCAAGGTAAAGCCTACACTTTTATTTTGTGAAAAGAAATGAAATCAGTAGAGGGGTGAGTCAGACTAGTATTTGTTAAGTTGTTGGTAAAATGGATATGGTTGCTATACTAGGATAGACTATATAAAGTTTCTCTTTGATTAACTTGATAGGATGTGGTTGCAACAAAGTAGGTTGATAGTACTACTTAGACATTATGTGAGTCTCCACTTTTCAAAACCTCTTTTACAGGCTTTGTTTGCTTGAGGACAAGCAAAAGGTTAAGTCTAGGGGAGTTGATAGGGTCTGATATTTACCACTAGTGTACCATGATATCAGCCCTATATAGAGTCTATTATATGTTTTTAGAGTATTTAGAGGCAACCCACTGTTTAGTAAGTTTTAAATTTTGTTTTACTTTCGTTTATTACTGATTTTTTCGTTTTTGCTTTATTTCAGCTAAAACAAAATCCCGAGGAAGATAGTCTGCACAGAGCATTGACTGACACTTGATCACTGTCAATCGACGGAGTAACCCTAGTATCGATCGATCGTCACTTAACTGTGTCGATCGACGGTCACCATCAGCAAATAGGTATATCGTTTTTCAATGTTAAATTTGGTCCTTCTGATTTATTTTCTTCACCAATCTTAGACTCTATAACACTGGTGATAGTGTTTCTTAAGTATGGGGGAGGTTTACTGTTATTGTGTTATATTTTGATTTTTATTTTCTATACTTATTTTTGTAAAAAAAAGAGGAGTAAACTTACAAGTGTACCATCGATCAATTTTAAAGAATCAACATCGATCGACCATGGAACATGACCATCGGTCGACATCAACATCGTGACATCGATCGATACGTTTTTACAGAGTCTGGTATTGAGTTTCTCTTTTAAGTTATTTACTTATGATTTAATTTCTAACCAATCCGGGACGGATTATACTGGGGACAGTGTAATTTAAGTATGGGGGGAGGTTCGCTAATGCTATTTATCTATTTTTGAGTCTTATTTACTATATATATATATATATATATAAGTTTTTCAAAAATATTTATTGAGTCAAGAAGGAGACTATGATCAAGATTTATTATTGAATAACCACACTTTAGCATCATTCTTAGAAGGTTGCTTGCAGAGATTACTATAGATACCAAAGTGAATCATCCTAACGCTATATCACACTTACTTTGAAAGTTTGAAGGAACCGAAGCTGATTTCCAACACTAAATCTGACATTATTTACTTGCTTTGGGACTTGGTATACACTGGATCGGATTCCTTCTGCAAGTATGTAGATACAAGTCATTGCACCTTTGGTTCCCTTCTCTCTCTCTTCAGCATCTACCTAAAAGCTTAAAAGATTGAGATGACTTCCCGAGATGCAGAGGGGTAGGTACATCACCGATGACCCCACTAATCTAATTCGGAAGAATGATCATACATTGTTGGAAATGAGGGGTAGGTACATTACCGATGACCCCACTATTCGCCTACAACTTTTCCCAAAACGCAAAAGAAAAAATTAAAAAAGAAAAGAAAAGAAGAAGAAAATCAAAAGTAAGATGGCAAGATGGACTGTATCAACATCATTTTCCATTAAGTTTGAGAACTAAAAAGATTCAGAGAAGAGAGAAAAGGAGAAAAGAAATGAATGAGAGAAGACTTTGTTCCTGGTTGTTCAGATATTTTAAAAGGTAAGAGTCCATCTATCCTTTGATCGGTACTACCAAAGTAAACCCTACACTTTTATTTTGTGAAAAGAAATGAAATCAATGGAGGAGTGAGTCAGACTAGTATTTGCTAAGTTGTTGGTAGAATGGATATGGTTGCTATACTAGGATAGAGTATATAAAGTTTCTCTTTGATTAACTTGATAGGATGTGGTTGCAACAAATTAGGGTGATAGTAATACTTAGACATTATGTGAGTCTCCACTTTTCAAAACCTCTTTTACATGCTTTGTTTGCTTGAGGACAAGCAAAAGGTTAAGTCTAGGGGAGTTGATAGAGCTTGATATTTACCACTATTGTACCATGATATCAGCCATATTTAGAGTCTATTATATGTGCTTAGGGTATGTTTTAGGGTATTTTCAGGTTCAGGTACGTTCTGGAGAACTTTGGTGATTCTGGAGCTTTTAGGATGCAGAACTGCGCAGATGTTTAGATATGGATGGAGAACTTCCAACGGTGAGATTGAGCTTATCTATTTACAGAAGTTAAAGCTTTGATTTAGCTTAATTCCACAAGTTTGAGGTCAATCAGGATCCTATATCCAAAGTTATGCCCGTTTTACTGGAGAGTGGTGAGTCTGCCTCGCGAGAGGAAGCTGTCGAGAAGATGAATGAGTGTCGATCGACGGCACATATTTGGTGTCGATCGACGGAACAGCCTTGGTGTCAATCGACGGTGATCCTAGAATACAGGCTCGACTTGTTTTATGGCCGACTTAAGCCCAGAAGGCATCACAAATTACCAAAATACCCATGGACAATCTAAAGCCCTATTTATATGTTTTCTAAGCCATTGTTGATGGTTACGCTTGAAACCCTTACCAAGCTTTATTCTATTTATTGTTCTAGGGTTAGGAGAGAAGGGAGGAACTCTTTCAGAGTCCTCCTGGAACTCCTTTGGTTCTTTACTTGATTTCTATTCTATATTTATTTCATCTATGTCTCTCAGATTGTCGTTGGAATTTCGGACGCCTTTCCAACGAATTTATTTTTCCGACAGAACCATTCCGACGACCGTCTTCGTCGGAATTTCTTTGGAATTTCTTTGGAATTTCTGTTTTCTGATGGATTTTCGACAAGAATGGCCGTCAGAATTCGCATGTTTTTAGTTGTACCTTCGTGAAAAGAAAGTTATTCTACAATTTCATGCTTAATACTTTAAAAACTTTATATTAAGCCTCATAATCTTACTTATTACGTTTACTTACCTTTTACATGACTAAACCGAAACAAACAACAATAAAAAGAGAGAGAGAGAGAGAGAGATAAGAGTGAGAGAAAGAGAAAGAGAGAGAGAGAGAGAGAGACATAGAGAGAGAGAAGAGAAGAGAGAGAGAGAGAGAGAGAGAGAGAGAGTTTATACACTAACCAATCAATGTCATAACCAAGGACGACACACATGTGTTGTTTCTCGGCGTTCTAAGCATTAGAAAGGCTTTATGAAACATATAGAAAAGTTTGTGGATGAAGAGTTGAAGAAAAGAGCTTTGGTTGTTAAAGTTAATGATTTTTCATGGTGGTTGAGTGTAGTTGAAGGTGATATGAAGAAGAAGAAGAGTGATTAGAGAGAATTTGGGACCAAGGCATGAGAGAGAAGGAGAGATGAGTGAAATCAGTGACCAAGATTAAAACATGATGAACAGATTTGCCAGTTCAGGTTCAAGATTCATTAATGACAATCTTGTAAATATTCTATCTCTTTCTTTCCTCTCATGATCCAACGGCTCTCAATAAAACAAAGATGATCTGATCAAATGATTCATATTGACTCATCATTATTGGCAAAAACGTCATTTACCCATCTCTTAGTCCATGTAGAATGACTTAGTTTGTGAAAGATTAATTTTTGGCCATATGGTCCAAAGTAGAGTTCTACATATCCTTCAGCTTTCATCTTAGTATTGCCATCCCAGTAGCACCAGCGTCTACGACATACAAATAATGAGACTTTAAGATCTTTGATTTCTTTCAAGACTTTGGATTGTAATAAATACAACTTATTCACTTCCTGTAAACCTTGTCAACTCGGAAAACACTTGAAACTCCCATTTCATAAATCAAATACTACTTCTCTTAAACCTTTTGATCTTATACACTCAGACATCTGAACCTCTCCAATACAAAGTCTTAGGGGCATATGCTACAATTTTTTGTTCCTAGACGATTTTTCTCACCCCTTTGGGTCTTTCCTCTTTGTCGCAAAAGCAATACATTTTCAAAGTTTCTTACACTCTTGGCCTACGTCAAAAGACAATTTAATTCTGACCTCAAAGCTTTTGAATGTGACAATGGACGAGAGTACACTAATGCTCAATTTCAGCGTCAATTTGATGAACATGGAATGGTGTTTCACTTCTCATGCCCATACTCATCCCAACAAAATGGGAAATCAGAGCGCATGATACGAACTATAAACAACACCATTTGTCCGTTGCTCTTTCATGCCACTCTTCCTCCAACTTCTGGGTTGAATCTCTTAATGTGGCAGTTCACATTCAAAATATCATTCCATCAACCTCCATAAAGCACCAAACTCATTCTCTCTTCAACAAAAAGTCAACCTATGATCGTCCTCGCGTCTTCGGATGCTTGTGCTACCTAATCTCAGCAATTCCACTGTTCACAAATTGTGCCCAAGATCTACACCATGCATCTTACTTGGTTACCCAACTCAACATAGAGGTTACAGATGTATGGATCTCCACACGAACAGAATCATCATAACTCTTCATGTGATACTTGATGAATCTAAATTTCCACAAGTTTCTCAAATTTCTCAAACTACTACTTCTTATGATTTTTTATCTGAGCATGATGAACCATCTTCCATGTTTCGTGATATCCTGCAAAACACTACTCCTTCTCTTTCGTCTGCTCCACCATCAAATGAAAATCCTCCTCCACCTCTACACACCCAACCTCGTCACAAAATGACAACAAGAAGTACGAGTGGAGTTCGAAAGCCCAAACAAGTGCTATCTCTTATAACTTCTGCAGTTTCTCCCGTCCCAACTACTCACCAAAAAGCCTTAAGTGATCCAAATTGGAAACCGGCTGTAGTTGAGGAGTACGATGCTCAGATTTTCAATAAGACTTGGAGCCTAGTACCCCATCCTCCTAATGTTAATATTGTGAATTATATGTGGTTGTACAAGCACCAGCGACAAGGGGTTGTGAGCAAAACACATACTCATCATGTCTGCAAGCTAAACAAAGCCATCTATGGCTTGAAGCAGACTCCAAGGGCCTGGAATGCAAGGTTCACTTCATTCATTACGAAGCTGGGTTTCAAACAAAGTCGCTGTAATACCTCCCTCTTTGTTTATAGTCAAGGAACCAACGCAGCCTTCTTGATATTATATGTGGATGACATTATACTTACTGGTTCCACTAATGCTCTTCTCGATAAGTTTATCATGTCCTTAAAACATAAATTTCCAATGACTGATATGGGTAGACTTCACTATTTTCTTCGAGTCAAAGTCGAGCACAATGCCAAAGGCCTCTATCTATCTCAGACCCAATACGCTAGAGACATCGTAAGCAGACCATGCATGATGGATTGCAAACCCATCGCAACTCCAGTGGACGTTAACTCCAAACTTTCTGTAGAAAACATTGACCGCATTCCAAATTCTACTGAGTATCGTTCTCTTGCAGGAACGTTTCAATATTTAACTTTCACACGCCCCAATATCACCTATGGTGTCCAGAAAGTATGCTTCTTTATGCATGATCTACGCAGTCAACATTTTCAAGCCCTGAAATGAATCATTCGGTACGTACAAGGCACTCTAACACATGGAATGCAAATACAACGCTCCTCCTTGACCAACCTTACAGCTTATTCAGATACGGATTGGGCTGGATGCCCAGATACAAGACGATCAACTTCTGGCCATTACCTTTATCTAGGCGATAACTTGATCTCCTGGTCATCTAAAAGGAAACCAACAGTCTCATGATCTAATGCTGAAGCAGAGTACAAATGGATTGCAAACGCAGTGGCAGAATCTTTTTGAATACACAATTTTTTACTTGAACTGCATTGTCCCATACGATCAGCCACTATTGTCTTCTGTGACAATATAAGTTCAGTATACATGTCCAACAAACCAGTTCAACACCAACGGACAAAGCACGTGGAGATTGAAATACATTTTGTTAGAGAGAAAGTCGCTTTGGGCCAAGTCAAGGTGCTACACGTTTCATCCTCTTTGCAGTTTGCAGATATTTTCACGAAGGGCTTACCAACCACGCTTTTCAATGAATTTAGACACAGCCTAACCGTCAGACCATCAGACGCTTTGACTGAGGGAGGGTGATCGAATATGAAATATTCTTTGTATGTTTTCTAGTTAAGATGCTCTTGCCCAATTCTTAGGAACATGACAACTACTTTACGTTGTATATATTCTTGTAATCAGTTCATTGTAAATCAAGAGGAATACAATTTCTTTCAAAGACATCTTGGTAAAGCTCTTGTTTCTTCATGTTTTCATGTAGAAAAGTTTTTTGTGATAATATTCATTGTCATATTGTTGACAGGGCATCTGTTTGATGATCACAGCCTTGCAAGTGGTTCAGTTACCTAACATCAAGGTAGTTAGTCTGACTTGCCATGTAGTGATTTGTGATTGTTCTCTGATTAATGCTGATAGTTTTCAGTACTCCACGTTGCTACTGTACTTCCTTGTTGCACGTTTATCTACGACATTTTCTAGGTTATCATTTCACCATTGATATTTCACGAGTATTATGACTGTGGTGAGAGGGGAGCTTAAAGAACTATGGAACTACAGTATAGAAGAATCAGAGTCCAACACGCTGGAGGATCCTCTGCTTGTAGCATAAAGAGCATGATTCAACGAATCTAATGGTGTGTGATCAGTTGAGCAAAGCTTTAGCAGATTTAGTCTATTATCAGAGATGCTCAAAAGCTGATGTTGAGCTCTTGGCAAAACTAAGCCTAATCAGATACCAAAAGTAACTCAAGACATATTGGAGACACTGTAAAACTCATGACATGTTGTACATAGTCCATTCTCATATAGTAACCATCATTTCGTAGTATTTCAAGTCATTGAAAATAACTTTGTTAATTCCTTTCCTGATACATACTTAGTCATAGTCTCTACCAATTCTATAACACTTGCAAAGTTTGTCCAATTTAATTGATGTGGAATTGACCAAACAGTGACCAGTCTATTTACATGCACCTGTGTTCATTATTGATAAACTAGGCCAATCGTATGAAATATATGTATGTATGTATATATTGACTTGTTCCTTTTGTTTTACACCTTTAGCAGAGAACAACACATACACACATATAGACGAATCCTTTTTCACGTAGCCTACAAAATTAGATACTTGTTGGTGACTGCTGATAATAATGGGAGGATTCCCTCTTTAATTCATCATCTCTTACTGAACTCGTAATCAACGACATGATGGTCCATTCCATAATCTTCACACATCACAATCTTCAGCTTCTCTAAGGGAGTATTAGTCCCTAATGTTACCATTCGACCACGCATTTCCTTGTCAACCACGAAACTCCACTGCTCACTGCAACGATATATTAATACACCTGATTTAGCATATACAAGAACCATGTTTGTGTGGATAAAGAGAAGAGACAGTGAGATGGATGAAGAAGAATGAGAAACAAAGAACGAAAGAGAGAAAGATCGTGGGAGAAAAGATATCGTGCGAGATTTAGTGTAGATTTAGGAAAAATATTAAACAAAATATGGAAATTTCCATATTTTTCTTACTTAGGTGGAATACATAAACTACATAGATTAGAACGATGAATATTCGGTGGGAAATACACATTCTTCCTCAAGAAGATCATAAGATTATAGCTATAACAAGTTATGAAACATAAATAAGTTAAATTAGAACATAGAGTAAACTTTACAACACGTACCAATGATATCTGATTAGAATGTAATTGAACAAAATCTAGCAAGAGTAGAATAAATAAGAAAATATATTTTATGTTTGATATCCAGATTAGCTCATTGTAATGTACTTTGTATCTATGTTCTAAACTATATAGATTGCCATGATTAGTATGAGTATTCTATGTTTAGACAGGATATAAAATAAATGATAACTACACAATTTATTTTTAAGAATAGTATAACTTATGTTCTCAATAGTTTTCATATTTTTGAAAATTTTAAAATTTAAAATACTATTTTTTTCACTACAAAAGAGTAAAACATGTCCAAAAGTAACATAAAAATTCAAAATTCTTAAAGTGACAAACCCAAGTTGAGAGTCGATTATTTTATTTTGCCAATTCTCTCTAATTTTAAATTTTACATCATTCAAACTTTCAAAGTGTCTTTTGCAATAATATAAGATGGTTGAACTCATGTATCTAATACTAATTTGTCTGTTATGGCATCTATTTGAGGAAGTATATATAAGAATGCAAAGGCCTTGCTTTTTTTATAAATGTTTCCTTGTGAACCAAAAAAGCAAGTAACTATACATTCTATTTACCAAAATATATTTTCTTAATGGTTCAGCAACTATCGCATACTGTTTCGAAAGTTATATCTATTTGAAAGAAAGTAACTATACATTCTATTTACCAAAATAGTGTCTCCAATTCCACATATAATGTGATCAACTATTCTAATGATCTTAATTCCCATTACAACATCAAAATCTTCCTCTTTACTTTATAGACCTTGACCTGGACTATATATCTATTCCTTCCATGAATCATCTAGTTTGCACCATGGTTTGACATGTGCCAAAGTTAAGACTCTTGAAACTAGATTGTACTGTCATTATGTATCTAAATCAGCATTTTTAACTTACAAGTAAACTAAATAATATATACTTGTGAATTATTTGTATAAATACACGTGAAAAGAAACTAACGTTCTTATATTGAGCACTCTTTATTTTGTTACAAACATTTGACCGTTCCAAGTTTCTGAAGTTAACGATTACCCTCATAGGAACGATTATGATAATCTTTGTCATCATCAGCATCATAATCATGAAGAATGAGTGTAACACCATTGTTCTTTAGTGAGTTAATAACAGCCCATACCTTGGTTCGACTCTTGAACCCTTTCTTTTCAATTTCTTTCTCGACATCAGCATGAATACCTCTTCCTTGCCCATCTTGGAGCCCTTCTACTTTCAACCTCATTGCAAAAACCTCTCCCACAATGGCAGCAGCTTTGGCATTGCAAGTACGACCACACTCTAGTGAGTTCTTGATTGCGTGCTCTACGGTTGAAGCTGTTGTGACGACTCTCCCGTTGTTTCTGTCCACTACGTTTGCTGTTATGTACTTAATTGACATGAAGAGCCTCAGGACGTACCTTTTGAGAACTGTCATTGATTCTATCAAAGCCTGCAAGCACTGTGAAAGAAGACGAGAGATTTTTTTTTTTTTTTGGTAAGAGACAAGAGAATTAGACTGTGGTGTAGGTTCAATAAAAACAAGTGAAAAGTATAACAAACAGCAAAAAGTAACCTTGTACGAAAAATGATTCAAGTTTTTGAACCGGAACAGGGCAGAGACAAGATCTTATGCATACTGTAAGAAATCATGATGCAAAATCATTCTTCTGCTTTTTTTTATTATTAAATGGGAAACAAAACTTTGTTAGAAAAACTTGTTGCAACAATTATTGTGGAGGGATGCAAGTGATTTACGATGTAGATACAAGTTATGATGACTCACAAAGAAACGACATGGAATAATGACCACTTACGTTGTGGACACAAGTGAGAGAAACAGAGTCTGGTCAAAACAGAGAAACAAAGTGTAAGTTAGCTGAGAGAGCTAGAGTAAGGAGAAAACATACACGTTGGTTGGTGAAAGACTTGGATGGCGCGAAGATGAGAGCGACAGAGATTTAAGTCTTCAGTATAGAATTATGGCTGAATGATTATCAGAATGTACAAATATATAGCAGAGTACAATGAGGGTTTTCGGTATGAAGATATTTACATAATCTCATCTTTCCATATATATACTCTACACGCCCCCGCAAGATGGAGGTAGTGTGGTAACTCCAATCTTGTTGAAGAGTTCCTGAAAACGTGCTCGAGAGAGAGGCTCGTTAGAGCGTCTGCGAGCTGGTCATGGGTTGAGACGTGCGAGACACAGAGAGCACCAGACTGAATGTTGTTTCGAATGAAGTGGTAGTCGAGTGCGACATGTTTCATACGAGAATGAAACACTGGATTGGCACATAGGTACATTGTACCGACATTGTCACAGTAAATAACCGGGGTGGAAGGAATCTGAATGTCAAGTTCAGTAAGAAGAGAACATACCCAACGCAGTTCCGAGGCAGTATTGGCAACTGCTCTATATTCCGCTTCCGTGGAAGAACGTGCTACCCCGATTGCTTCTTTGCCGACCAAGAGACTGGTGTGGAACCAAGATTGATGATGTAGGCATTAGTAGAAATATAATCATCGGGATCACCGGCCCAATCAGCGTCGGAGAAGGCATGTAAAGAGAGTGTAGAGTCTCGACGAATAAAAATACCATGACTCGATGTTCCTGCCAAATACCGAAGAACACACTTGGCAGCTTGCCAGTGTATATCAGTGGGCCTATGCATAAACTGTGATAGCTTATTGACAGCATAAGCGATATCCGGTCTCGTGAAGGCCAAGTATTGCAGACTCCCTACAACCATTCTGAACTCGGTGGGATTTTGCAGAGCTGTTCCAGAGAGAAGAGTGAGCTTAGGATGTGTTGCGATGGGTGTCAAGACTGCTTTAGCTTCCTCCATTTTCGTTTTAGCTAGAAGGTCATGAATATATTTCCTCTGCATCAGGTGAAGACCTTTGGAGGTTCTGGTAGCTTCAATACCAAGGAAGTAACTCAAGCTACCAAGATCCTTAATCGAGAAGCGACTAGCTAAAACCGAGATGATGCGATCCACAAGTGCGTTACTGCTGCCAGTGACCACAATATCGTCAACATAGACAAGGAGATAGACTCGATGAGTTCCTTGTGTATAGACAAACAATGATGTGCAGCTACTGTGTTTCTGAAACCTGCAGCAAGAAGAGTATTTTTAAGTTCTTCATACCACGCACGAGGAGCTTGCTTCAGACCATATAGTGCTTTCCGTAGCCTGCAAACATGGTGAGGCCTTTCCTTGTCGATGAACCCGGGAGGCTGAGAGACATAGACTTCATCTTGGAGAGTGCCTTGGAGAAACGCATTGTTAACGTCCAATTGTCGTATGACCCAATTTCTTCGAACACCTTCTTCCAGTACTTTCCGGACAGTTGTTGATTTTATTACTGGACTGAAAGTCTCAGCGTAATCAAGGCCATACTGTTGGTTATGTCCTCGCGCCACCAGTCTCGATTTCAACCTGTCAACGGAACCATTAGGAAGATATTTAATAGTATGAATCCATTTGGTATCAATAACATTTTGATGAGGCGCCGAGGGAACTAAGTCATAAGTATGATTGTGTGTAATCGCATTGAACTCAGCAGACATAGAGTTCCTCCACTTGGGATCTCGCATAGCCTGGCTCACTGTTGTTGGGATAAGTGGCGTGGTTCCGATGGTGAGGGAGTATTTAGTGTTGGGCTTATGGATATTTTTTTTGGCTCTAGTTCTCATGGGATGAGGATTGGTTGGTTTATTTGGTGGGTGGATGGGTTGTGGTATTGATGCTTGGGTGGATGGATGTGATTGTGGTTTGGATGAGGGTGGTGTAGGTTGAGGTTGAGATATTGGAGAGAGGGAACCTGCAACTGTGTTTGAGGGTAACGTACCTGTTGAATTACTTGGAGAGCCAATCTGGTCTCCACTAGCAGTGTGACTGCTTGGGATAGACGAGCTCTCATGACTGTTTGGAGTCACTATGTTCGATGGTGAAGTCGGTGGCGTGACACTTTGGTGATGATCAGAGCTTGGAGGCGCAGAAGATTGAGCTTGTACGAGTAACCGGGTTGGAACTGGAACTGCGACAGGGTAGGTAGAGGTTGAGTTTTCTGGGTTATTAGGTGTTTTAGATGCTGGTTTTGGAGCAGGGGATGAGCGGTAAGGGAAGCTGCTTTCTACAAACTGCACATGACGTGAGCTGTAGACGCGACCGGAGGTGAGATCTTAGCACAAATACGCGCTTTGTGTAATAGAATAGCCAACAAAAACGCAACCGATAGAGCTATCATCCATCTTCGTCTTCGTGTATGGTCGTAGCCAGGGATAGCAGAGGCACCCAAAGACTCGCAGTTTGAGATAGTTCGGAGCTTGTTGAAAAAGCTTGGCGTATGGAGATGTATTCTGAAGGATGACAGTAGGCATACGATTTATCAAATACACTGCGGTCGTAAACGCGTAGGGCCAGAGACGTTTTGGTACACCAGATTGGCTTAGTAATGTCAAACCAGTTTCGACAATATGGCGATGCTTCCACTCGGAAATGCCATTATGTTCCGGTGTATGTGGAGGTGACGTGAGATGGGAAATGCCATTCGCGATGAGAAACGGACGCAAGCCAACATATTCTCCTCTATTATCAGAATAAAGTGTCCCAATTTTATGTTGAAATTTGTTTTCGACCAGATTCTTGAACGCCATGAAGGTCTGAGACACTTGTGATTTCCTTTGCAGTGGATAGAACCAGGTGTAACGCGTATAATGGTCCACGAAGATGACGTAGTACTTGGAGCTGTCGGAAGAGAGTATAGGAGATGTCCATACATCTGAGTATATGTATTCTAAGGGGCGGTTTGAGTGTATTGTGTTTGAGAAAAAGGGTAATTTGTGGGTTTTATTGAGAAGGCAATCAGAACAAGAGTACTGTTTTATTGAATCGAAAACATGTAATGAAAAATGAGAGACAACAGATTTTAAAATAGGAGAAGATGGGTGTCCAAGTCTTGAATGCCAGGAGGATAAGGATGTTTTGCGCGTGGGGGAAGCATGAAACGAGGTGATGGTTAGTGGAAGCGGCCACTCGTAAAGCTCATTCTTAATTCTGCCTTGGAGCAATCGCGCCCCCGTGCTGAGATCCTTCACCTGAAAGTGAGCCGGAAAGATTTCAACAGACACTTGGTTAGAGTTGCATAAACTGTATACGAAAATAAGATTTTTATGGAGGTTAGGAACATATAGGACATCTTTTAAAGTAAGGAAATGAGAGGGTGTAGGTAGTAAAGTAGAACCAGTATGCGAGATCGCAAGTCCAGAGCCATCAGCAATTGTTACTTCTTCACCACCATGGTACAGTTGATGGAGCGACAAGTTGTTGAGATCGGTTGTGAGATGATGTGTTGCTCCACTGTCAAGGATCCAGTTATTCGCATTGAGTGACGGTGCTGATGCGAGGTGTGCACGCGGCTGCCATGGAACGTGATTGTTGTTGTTGTTGCAATAGGAGGAGCTGGGTTGTTGGAGTTGCGAGCATCGCTGCGCACTATGGCCATACACACCACAGAGCTGGCAGTGACCTTGATATCCACGAGGCTGACGATGATCTGGTCGTGGAGAGAAGCTCTGTTGTTGCTGCTAAGTTGGTGTGTTGCGAGGGTTGGAACGATTATAGTTTCTGTAGCGAGGATTGTTCCTGTTGTTTGTGGGCTTGTGTCCACTGTGAGTTGCAGCATTTGCCGTGATAAGGATATTAGCTGGTGCTGCAGCAACAGTCTGAAGCTTAACCTCATGGTTAAGAAGACGTTCATGGATCTCCGTAAGTGTTGGTGGTGTATCACGGCCTTCGATCTGATCGATGACGAGCTTGTACTCTTCTGAAAGACCATCAATTATGTATTCTATTTGATCTTCATGATCAAGAGGTTTCCCAAGAAGAGCAATCTGGTCGAACCGGGTTGTGAGACCGAGTAGATAGCCATCGATCGAATTGGTATATTTCTTCCAGTGCTTAAGTTGTTGCTTCAATTGCTTGAAGTGAGCGCGGCTTGGTTTCGTGTACGTAGAGGCTAAGACTGTCCAGATCTCGGAGGCAGTTGTAGCAGTAGAGAGAATCGGTTGGAGCGAGGTGGAGATCGTACCAAGAAGTGCAGAGTAAATAAGCCGATCTTGTCTTTTCCATAGGAGATAAGCTGGGTTTGCAGAGACGGTACCATCATTGGTAAGCGTTGGCGGAGGAACGACGACAGAGCCATCGAGGTAACCAGCCAAATCGTATCCATCAAAGAGTGCGTGCACTTGACGGCTCCACATGATGAAGTTCGTGGAGGTAAGCTTTGTTACATTCGTCATGTTGACATTGAGGAGAGCATTGGTTTCAGTGATATTGATAGTCTCGCTGTGGGTGGCCGGAGAGGTTGACATGATAAGGGGAAGAAGACGATGAAAAACAGAGTTTTTAAGAGAAAGAAGAGCGGCAGTAATATTTAGGTCTAGGTATCTTTAGGCTCTGATACCATATAGAATTATGGCTGAATGATTCTTATTGATTATCAGAATGTACAAATATATAGCAGAGTACAATGAGGGTTTTCGGTATGAAGATATTTACATAATCTCATCTTTCCATATATATACTCTACATTCAGAATTTGTGGTTATTAAGAACAAGTACAAGCAAATTGATGTTAAAAGAAGGAAGAGATGAGAGAGATAGAGAGTTATATGATGAGAGAGATAGAGAGTTATATGATGAGAGAGACAGAGACTTAAATACCTCTTGGTCGAAGATGAGAGGATAGAGAGCCGAGATTAAGCTAGTGGTTTCCGATTTGCAAATAGAAACTCGGAGTTTTCTGGTTTGCAGAGGGTGAGAGAGACGACTTGCAAATATTGAGTTGAGAAAATTAGGTTTTGGCGTAAGAAAAGGAGATTGTGTTTTAGGCTTAACTTTCTTTTTGTTTTATATGGACTATATTAATTCATTTCAAACTGATTTAGTACCGAGTTCGCTAAAGTTCTCTTCCTTGAGCGAACTCTTCTTTCTCCTTTGCTAGATCTCCAATTCACTGTTAAGTGATTTCAAGTCACTGCTGGGTGATTAAATCTTCGCAGTGTGCGATTATCTTCTTCGCTGATGAGATTTCTTCCTTAGCCGCGTGCGACTCTACTGTAATGACCCAACTTCTGGCCCACGAACTCAAACCCATCAAGGCCCAAACCCATTTTGTAGGTCTAAGGTATTTTCTATAAATATCTACTTCCAGTTTTGTTTTCTTCACCATAAAAAAAAAGAGAAGAAGTGAATTTAAGAAGAAAATGTGGAGTTTTTACAGAGGCTAAGTCAACAGAGGTCGTCGCCGGAGCCACTGTACCCCAAGGTCACACCGATCTCTTCACCGCCGTCCGTAGCCAAAGGTAACCCCGGAAAACGACATGCATTTCAAGTTTAGTTGCGGCCATTTTAGTAAATCGACCATAACTTCTTAACCGTTGAGAATATCGTTCATGCAAGGCCACCATCGTATTCCTCTTGTCGAGACGAAGCCGTAGCCGCCAACCGCGTCGCAATCAGAGCATAGACGAAGCTGCATTCGCTGCTGGGAATTTTGTCACGCGTGAAGCCCACGCGCCGCCGCCAAAATTCACCGTAGCCGCGCGTGACGTCTACGCACCGCCGGCTCGCCGTTGGAGCCCCCTCGCTTGAGGTCCACGCACCACCGTCTCCGCCACTGCCATCCTTTTTCTGGTAAGCCATTGCCATAAGTGACAAGAACTGGTGACTTGTCAGTGACTCGGCCAACTCAGTTGAGGCGACTCGGTAAGTCAATTCAGTGACTCGGTCAACTAGTCTGGTTCGATTTAAATCAATTTTGATTTGGTTAGGGTAAACCAGTCAGTTATGATCAATTGGATTTTGGTTAGTGTAAACCGTTAGTCCAATTGGAATTGAGTTCGATTAAGCAAAACAGATTGGTTTAAATCAGTTTCAATTTGGATAAGGTTTGACCGGGGTGACTTTGACTATGGCAGGTTAACTTTTCTGTTGACTTTGACCAGTCAATCGGAAACCCATTTTAACCGTTCGAAGGGAGTTATGACTCGATTTTTGGCCATGGTTTCAGACTTGGAGTCTATTTGAGCATTTAGAGTTAATAGACATAACTTCTCTTAGTTGATAAGGTGTGGGATATTCCCAAACTTCTCGTACACGGCTTAAGACCTCGAATAAATATAACTTATTTCTAATATGTTCTGTCTTTGTGAAAAATCGAGTCTGTCGGAGTCTTCTTGTTTAGTTATTAGGTTCTTTGCTAAACCGAACTTAGGGTGTTCGAAGGTTCAACATTTATTGTTTCACTTAAAGTAAATTCTTAATTAGAGTTGTTTGAGACGGATACAGAGATGTGCTTATGTATGTCGGATTGTATGGGGGCTACGATCGTCTTCAGTCGACCGGTTTAGGCCGTGGCCTAGTGGCGTCGATAAATCGTCTATGAGCGGTGTTTCTGAGCACTATCTCGGATTTGTTGTTGTTGGCCCATGAGTGGGCAGCGAGTGCGCACCTTGCTAGGACCATTGCTTGTTGTTTCGGTACTTTAGGTACTGTGATTGACATGTATTAGGATTAAATTATGTTTATTTGGAGTGTTATGACTGGGTCTATGAACTTCATGTTTAGCATCTCATACCTCTGACTCCCTTGTTAGTCACGCCTCCTTCCCCTTTCAGCTGAGACCGTCTAGCAGGAGTAATTGTATCAGACCGATGCTATTGAAATTTTGAGCCTTTGGACTTTTTACGCAATTATGTTTTAATATATATATTTCAGATTTTCGGTTTTATGTTGTTATTTTTTTCGCCGACTTATTTTATTCGACTTATGTATTTGACTTTTGGTGCTGACTGTTCTAATAAAGTGGAGTTTGCAAAATAGTAATAAGTTGACTTTGTAAAAATATGGAGAATTTTAAAGATTATTATTTAATTGTTTTATTTCGAAGAAATAGGTGTCACGTCACCTTTCCCCGAAATACGATTTCATCTCTGAATGTGAGTTGTCAGTGGGATTTAGGAGAGATCTCCTCTTTTAACCATTCTTAAAGTTTCTCATCTTTTCAAGTTATCTCACTGATTTTTTTTAATTACTTTTAATTCAAAATTAGTTATTTATACTTTTGCCCTTGATTACTAACCCTAAATATCTATGGAGCCTTTTCTATTTACTTATTCTCTAATTTTTTTCTTTCTCTTCCTCTCGATGACTTCTCTCTTCCTCTCTACAATAAGGCCCGACTTGAAAAACAGGTGGGCCTTGTGCCATATAAAATTTGTTTTCTTATGTTAATAGATTATTTTTAAAATTGGACCCTTGATTAAAAAGAATGTTAAAATTAAGGGCCCTAAAATTGCAAGAAAATTTAATGAAAAAGGGATCCAATGCATTTGCACCTTCAACACTACCCCAAAGCCGACGCTGTCTACAATTTCTCTTTTCTTTGTTTCTTCTTCTTTCTTCTTCTGCATCAAATCCAATAGTGAAGATTATTTTCTTCTTTCTTCTTCTGCATCAAATCCAATAGTGAAGATTATTTTCTTCTTTCTTCGATTTAGATCTAAAAGCCACATAATCAAAGATGACAGAAAAATTGCAGCGGTTGAAACTAAGATTAGATCTGAAAACCAGAAGAAGAAACAATTATACATTGACTCCAGCCTAATGTGACGACGAAGAAGGTGACAAAAAAAAGGAAATTAGATATTCTTTAGATCTACTTGATTTTAGGGTTCTTATTATTATATTTTTTTTTTTTTTTAGAATTGTTAAAGATATGTATGGGGTTTATATGATTTGCGGTTCTTATTGTTCTTATTATCCCTTTCAAAGTATTTTTCCTTTTAATTTATTTCATCTTTATATCTGGAATTTAGTATAACTCGGTATTACTAACTCAGTTAAGCTCGGTACAACTAACTCAATAGTACTTTATATTACACACTATAACTAGTAGAACTCAATCAAACTTGGTATAACTAACTCAATAATACTTAGTATTAAGCAGTATAACTAGTATAACTTAGTAGAAATCGGTATAACTACACTCAGTAGTAATCAGTATTACCCAATATAACTCAGTATAACCAATATAACTCAATATAACTAGTATAATTGATATAACTCATTATAACTAGTAAAATAAAATATAACTAATTCATTAGTACAACTCAATATAACTAAGTAAAACTATATCTATATAATATGGTATCTAAAATTTGAAATTTCGAAATTTTAAAAATTTCATTTTTTTTAGTTAAGAAAAAACTAACTTCGGAAATACATAAGGGCAAACTTGGATGTTCATATTTAATTAAAGCAATGGGAGCATATCAAATTTGAGAAGTCCATAAGAGATTGGCTCTACCATAGTTGGGAGCATGGAAGGAGATGACTCGGGATTTACCTTGTTTCACATATAAGCGTCAAGTAAGTTACCGTATTGCCATTAAAAACAAATCCCATTAGCACTTTAAAAGGAATTTTTTTCAGTCTGATTTAAAAAACATCATTAAATCGACTGAACAACCATGAAGATATTGAACTTGAATTGTCCGGGATTGGGAAGCCCTTTGGCAATTTTTCACCTTATAGATATCAGAAAAACATATAGACCAGATATCATGTTTCTAGTTGAAAGAAAGCATGGGGATACTTATGTAAATAGTGTGTTAAAAGACCTAGGATATGAGCACTATTTTTGGTATCAACAAATGGACATGGGGGGGGGGGGGTGTAGCCATCTTATGGAATAATATGGTTAAGATTTATTTCTTGAAAAACTCATCCTATATAAATCTGAAATGTGTGTAGACGTAGGCTGTAATTCTTATTGTTTGAATATATATATATATATATATGGAAATCCAGTGTTGAAATACATGCAGATCAATGGGAAACAATAATGTGTAACTCAGTTGAACGTTTATATCAAGGAAAGCCAAAGCTAATGTTGTGAGATTTCAATGACATAAAAGGGAAGGTCCGAAGCTTTCTTCTCTCTTTCTGGATCAATGATTTCAATAATGGGGTTGATCTAAAAAGTAAAGAAGGCACTTATACTTAGACTGTGAATAGATCAAAATATAATATTAAATCTAAGATAGATAGAGCAATGGTAAATTGTATATGGTTGGACCTTTATCCCCTTCTCATGTTAGATTGCTTTCTTGGATTTGTTCTCATCACATGTCTAATATTGTGTGTAATGATGTTAAATGTAACATGAAAGGTCTATTTCGGTACGATAACATATGGAGATTCAAACTAAAAGTGAGGAAGGCTATCCAGGAAGTATGGGATCAGAAATGCATTCATATTTCTCCACGTAACTTCCACAAGATTATAGAAAACTGTAGAAAGGTTCTATCCAAATGGAGAAGTAATAATCTACAAACTCTGAAAGAAAATATAGAAGTTGAAAAAGCAGATTCAACAAGCTTATTAGCCACAATATGTTGATTATGCTTATCTGAATATGCTGAAAACTGAATTGAATCTGCAATATAGGTTAGAGGAAGAGTATTGGAGAACTAAAAGTAGGATTCAATGGTTACAAGCAGGAGATAAAAACACTAAATTCTTTCATATGAAGACAAAGCAAAAGAGAAGCTATAATAGAATCCTTCCAATCACTGATGAATATCCAAATGTTCACACTAACACACAAGGTATACAAAAACAAATAAAAATGTACTTTGAAACTCTTATGCAGGTAGCAGATATGTGATTTCCCTAGATCTTCTAGAAGGAATTCCTACTTCGATTACTCCTGATATCAATATCAATATTACTAGGGAAGTCATGGAACAAGAAGCCTTTGAAATCAATTCGGATAAGGTACCTGGTCCATATGGTAAATGCATGATTTTTCATATATCATTGGATCATAATCAAAGCATGTGTGTTAATGGTTCTAGATCAAAATAACTTTTTTTCGTATTGATCGTGTAAACATTAACTTATTAATCAAATAAATGTTATCAATTTTTTTTGTTTTAATTTTATCAAATAAATCTATAATTATTTCTATTTTAAATTTAAATTTAAAAATCATTATTTAATAAGTTTAAATTATTTATTATTATTCAAATATTTACTTTATACTTATCCACCAGTATGAGAGTTCAAATCTCCCAAAAAGTAATTTTTAATTTTACAGAAATTATCCAAAATGATGTGTTTTGATAAATTAACAGATTACTAACACTTTTGACGGTCAACATATAAACACAATTTTGAGTTTTTATATAGTATTTTAAAATTTAATTTTAAAGAATTTATCCAAAATGATGTCTTAACGATAAATTAACGGATGACTAACACATTTGACGGTTAATATATATATATATATATATATATATAAGCACGATTTTGAGAGTTCATATAGTATTTTGAATTTTTGTTTAGTTCAGTATGAAATATGCACTACTCTAAAGTTCATGAATGAAAATGCACGACGCGTAAATTCATGTAATATTTTTGAGTTTTTGTTTAATTCAATATGAAATACACACTACTTCAAAGTTCGGGAAGGAATACACATGACCCATAAAGTTTAGGTTGAAATAAGCATTTTTCCCGTGTTTTCTCATGTTAAAATGTTTCAGAATAATCATCTATATCAGGCTATCAATCATACACTTATCTGTTTATTCCAAAGATAGACTCTCTGACTACAATCAAAGGCTATAAACCTATTAACCTTTCCAAAGTTGCATAACTAAAAGCTATAACTGTGGGTGCATAGGATTATATCAGAGAATCAATATGCATTTATACTAGGTAGACTCATCACTGATAATCTTACAATATTTGAAGACGAAGTACATGGCAATGAAATTAGATATAGTCAAAGCCTTTGATAAGGTGGAATGGAAATTTCTTGATGTAGTCATGAAGAGAAAGGGCTTTAACGATGTTTGCTGCAATCGGTTTTATAAATGCTTATCAACATTTGCTTCTTAAGTTTTATTAAATGGAGAGCCTTCTCACACTATATACCCTCAGAGGGGTATTCGTCAAAGAGATCTAGTTTTGTTTGTTTTATATATTATATGCACTGATGAACTAACAAAATTAATCAAGCAATGTATACAACAAAAGCAATACATGGATACAAGGCCTCATTGGTTTTTTGTAGAGACACATAGGAGGAATGTCAAAAACTAATTGGAAGTACTTCAAATTTATCAGAAAGCATCGGGGAAGAAGTTAACTACATGAAGTCTGCCATTACCTTCTCAAAACTTATTCCTTTAACCATCCAAGAAACTCTAATTAGAAAACATGCATAACTAAGATTGGAGGTTTTGGGAAATACTTAGGCTTGCCAGATAGAATAGCTAGCAAGAAAAGAAAACACATTTGAGTATATAAAACAGAGAATCAATAGTAAGATAGAAAGCTGGTATAATATGTTTCTCTCTCTAGCAGAGAAAGAAATTATGCTAAAAGTTGTGATCTCTGCAATTCCTACGTATACTATGTCCTGTTTTCTGTTGCCAAAATGTTTTATAAAAGAAATAATACCCAATATAAGGAATTTTGGTGGTCATTAACCAAAGATAGACATAAAATTCCTTGGATAAGCTGGAATAAGGTTAGAGCCTCAAAGGAAGAATGAAGATTAGGGATAAGTGACATGAAGATGTTGTGGGAATCGAAATTCGTACTGTCGATTTTCATAAAATAAGAAAAGTTAAGAAACCCTAACTTTCTCAGAGGTCCCAGGTTTCTGCTAAACCAAACGTCAAGCAATCAGACAATGAAAACAGAAGAATTAATAAATCGATAAAAAAAAGAAAGAGAACAAAGAATATCTTATTTCAAATTCGTGAATGAGCGTTACAACAGGTAAAGCCTCGGCCACAAGAGCTGCTGGCGAATTCCCTAGTTCTAACCACCTAAGACATTGTAAACCTAGTTGAGTCGCAGCTCGAAAATAGAAAACGGAAAATTGCCTAAATCGCTCTAAGTGCTAAGTTTGCTGTGTACCCTTGCCACCAGGCGAGTTGGATGGGCAGTCTCAACTCGCCTGATGGCGAGTTTGACGGTGGCTGTAATAAACCTCACGACCAGATAGGAATTTAGTCAAGAAAAATCATGTTCGACCAGTTTGGAGTTGGTCTGACCATGATTTAAATAAAAGCGACCAAGTAAGTTAATGACTCGATGGAACTGTCTAGTGGTCTAATGACTATCTTATGATAGTTCTCGTTGAGTGTTGGATGATCAGGTCGTGAACTAAATATTATGGTCAAGTGTATATTAAGCTGGACGAGATTTCCCGAGAGCCGAAGGACAAGAAATATTTGGTCGAAAAATTGTTCAGAATTATCGAGCAGCTTCCTATATAATTCTGACCAGTCATGTACTTCACCTTCTCAGCTGCTGGATCAGTAACCAAGTCACATGCCATCCACCTTCCTGCTTGCTTGATTCTTTAGTAAATGGCACTTGACAATCACAAGCTGCATGTTTGCTTTCTGGCTCACGTTTATAAAATAAAAACAATGTGGCTGGAAAGATTTCTTCTTAGCAAGGAAACAATGGTTGCTGGAAAAGCTGAAGCAGGACACCAGCTGTCCCTTGCACACCAAAGCTTTGTGTTAACCTGGACACTCAGAAAAAGCTCATCTCAGCTACTTAATCCTCTCAATCATCTGCTTCCCACGCTCTGAAACTGAGAGCAAAAACAAGAGCAAACAAATCAGTGAGAGAGAAGAGAAAATCTGGCAGAAAACTTTCAGAGAAATATTCTTCAAAATCAGTGGCTAACCTGGAGCATGGCTGACAACTCTCACCCTCTCCTGTCTTGAATCAGTGAAGTATGTTGTATGTAAGATCTGAAGGTTTGTCGTAACTTCATCTTGGAATTGAGAGCACTCATGTGTTCAGCCTTTGGTTTTAATCGGTAAGGATTTGTGATTTTGATCAGATCATTTTTGGTCAAGCCCAGTGTGTGGATTAAAACCTAAGCTCTGTTCTGATCATGAACCAATTATGAGCTTCTCTTTTCTAAATGTTAAGGCGTGAGCATCTTGAAGAAAGAGTGGAACCGAATTCATCTAGTTTGAGTAAAACTGGTAAGTCTTGGAAACTTGTTGTTGAATCAATTTTTGGTTATAACCGACTGGCTGTGTTGCTGAGTTTCATTTCATGATCAGTTTCTCTTATAGCCTGTTAAGTTTATCTCTTGCTTAGATTGTGGTCGAGTTGTTCTTCAAGCTGTCCATTTGATCTAATTCTCATTGGTCCGAACTGATGGATGAATCTTTGTGTTCAACCAGTTCTGTTTAGGTCAAAATCTGAAGGAAGTTGTTTGATTATATCAGCTCATTCCATGTGATTGATAGCTATCTTGGTAATGTGTTTGTCATGGAATGATCATTCTCTTGTGAACCGATCTCATAGACGGAATTTTCCAAGAGCATAACCAATTGGATTAACATGTATCCTCATGTTCTGTTTTGTTCAGTTGGCTTTAAAGTTTGTGGAACCAGTCCGGAGTACCCTTGTGACCTTTTTCCTATTGGGTAAGATTGGTTAAAGCTGATAAGATCAATGTCCTGAACTTATCTTAGTATCTGTCCTGAATCATGAAATGTATGGTTGAATCAGTTTGATAGTAGCATTTGATTGAATTGTTTAGTCTTGCTCGGATCAGTTGTTAAGCTTTGTTCAGATCATTGTTTTTCCTTAGAAGTCACGATCATTTATGTTTCAACCGTTCAGATTAACCTCATCTTAGGTCATACTGATTAAGCTTTGTGTTCCATCCGATCAGGTTTGAGTTCAGATGGTCAAAGAGGGTTGTAGGATCAACCGGATCCTTTCTTGTAGTAGTTATGAATCAAGAGTGATCCCGAAGTGGAGTGTCCTTAGCTTGAGATCGAGTCTAGTCTTCCTTAGCCAATATCATGGATTCAAACGTGAGTCTAGATATATGATTAATGAGTTATAAATGAGTATTGAATGATCGCATATTAAATATGGTTGATTGATTAAGTATTGTCTCTTGATCTAGATTTAGTTGTGTAGTGTTTGCCTTGTGTAAACACTAAAGAATTACTAAGAATAATTCTTTGAGGTTTTCTCTGAGCCTTAGTACTTTTTCTCAAGTACTAATATATATGTATATTATTAAGTATATGAATATGAATCATGTGAAGTCTTATCATATTCACTCTTCCTAAAGTCTCCGTATTACCGTGACTTGGTCCTGCAAATGGAACAATGTCATGAAGATACGATGATGGGGAATCATACAAAGGTGGTATGAGAACATGGTTATACGATGGTAGAGTGGGACTTGTTTGAAATGTTTTTCGAGTCAAAATGAGTCACAAGGATAACTAGGATATGCTGGCAGGTTCCTTCATCTTAGGATAGATAGTCATGGGTAGTTAACTTACCATATCTTTCATAGCAGCTGCGCCAAGACAACTCTTCGGGGTGGAGCGTACTTACCAATTTTGTTATCGTTATGCTCAAGTTTTCTACCGTTGTACTCGGGATTGTTATTTTCATGCTCAGGATTGTTACCGTCATGGTTTGGCTCATTGCCATCATGCTCGGAATCAGTATCGTCATCCTTTCTCAGCTTGCTTTCAAGTTCTAGTGTGGATACCAATCCTTCAGAGGGGCTTATGGGACAGATTCAACACATCTATTACATCTCCGGACTCGTGTGTTTTCAATGTAAAGGTGGGCGTTGATTTTGATCCGCTTCAGAGCAATCAAACGGCCTATGAACACTCAGATTCACTGGTGTTTCCGCGTCTCAAGCTTATCCAGCTTATGCTGAGCCGTACCAGCACCAGAGCCATACAAGCCTGATTGATGCAGAATTTGTTTCAAACTTAGCATCAGTGACAGAGATGGTTCAACTGTAGCACAAGACGATGGACACACCAGCCCCATTTCGTTTCCAACAAGACATCTTGAAGCTTAAGATGAAAAGAATTAGTTAGGACTACAAGATACGAGGAAGGACAAAACCATTGAGGTAGACATTGGCATGAGGTAGATCTTGAATGCAACACTTGGAGCAGAACATTGACGTGGCTAGTTGTTAAGAGAGTTACAAGAAGTATTTGGCAGCAATCTATCTGGAGATGAATGTGATGAGTTGTTGGTCGAGAGTCAAGCATTACTTCGGAGAGGTGAGATCGAGTTGGACAGATTTCAAGAGTTCAAGAAGTAGTAACTTCTACACAAAGCATGTGATCGATTGGAGATTGAGCTTACGACATTGATATAAGAATATATTTACGCCAAGAGGATAATCTAAAGACCATAAGGAAAAACCTTGGGGAACTTAGCCAAGAATTATCAGAGTAGACCAAAGACCATGGAGTTCTAGAGCTTTGAGAACATGGTGGAGTATTACGTGAATGTTAAGGGAGCTGTTACTGTCAAGGAAGCTTCTTCGTGCTATTCAAACTGTCTAAAGGCTATCATGTTCTGATCGAAGGCCAGTTTCAAGTAATGAATCACGACAGTTGATGGAGACGAATTTGGTTGGACGTTTCATCAGATCAAGATGAAGTAACCAGATTTGTTATGGTTTGACTAGCCAGAACAGTATGGTCGTGATTCTTCAAGCGTTGGGAATCCTGAATCATTTACATCATTTGCACTTTGGTGGTTACTCTGAAGACTGATGACATCGTTTGGGTTAAGTTTTATTTTGATGCATGTAATCTATGAAATTAACCCTACGAACTACTCTTCCCAAGAGAGGTCAAATTGCAGTACTTAGGGATCGAATCCTTAGAGAGCGAGGGCACACAATAGATTATATTTCTTATGGTTAAGCTAGACAAGCTATAAATAAAGAGTTTAGTTGTAAGATTATCCGAAAAAAGGAAATTGTCTAAAATAGTAAAGTTGATTCAAATATGGAAAAAGATAGATCTAAGGTTTCATGCAAGTGAATTATAATGGATAGGATGCAAGGAATTGTTAATATGCGAGGACAATAATATTAACTAGTATGACCCCTCTTGTCCTAACTCTCGCATGCGAACAAAGGAGTAGATCGTTGATCGACGGCTAAGGACGAGTGTCAAACGATGATAATCTAACAACCTGGTTCAATGGAATCAATTCTGGCACAAAACATTGTAGTTGTCCATGTCCTAAGTTCAGGTTTCTAGTTAGCTACTCTAGGACGCAAGCATTAAACACAATTCCAAAGATTGATATTACTTCATCCTAGAAATCCTATTTTGAGGCTAATTTATCAATACCATTATGAACCCTAAATCTAACAAGTGAATTACTCAGACATGATCATATAAAACATGATACGCTGAATAATATAATGCATAGAATGATAAAAGGGATTCAAATACAAATCTCTGAAGGAGTTCAGATTTTCTCCCCTAACTACTAAGAACTTAATGCAAGAAAACTAAAAGGTGTAAAGTGCGTATGTGTGATCTGTTTTTCTGCCTAAAAAATGGCAAAACCCTTATAAACTAGGTCAAAACTCGTCCAGGGACATTCTCGTAAATTATCTCGAATTAGGCTTGAAGTCGGCCAATACTATGCGAGTGGGCCATCTATCGACAGCAAGGATGCTCCGTCGATCGATGGTCATGCTTGACTTCGATTCATACTTAGCTGAACATGAACAATTACTAGATATCTCTTCTAAATACTCTAATAAGCTCCATTATATTTATAATGCTCCAAACGTACCTTGACCTGTAAAGACTCTAAAACACAAGCCAGATACACATAGTGGACTCCAAATTGGGTCCAAATGATAGTCTAAACTGGTAAATAACAAATTATATCAACTCCCCCGGAATTAACCTTTTGCTTGTCCTCAAGCAAAACAATGGTAGCCTGTGAAAGAGGTTTGAAAAGCGAGACTCACATATTTTATAAGAATAACTACCACCCCTACTATATCGTGATCACATCAAATAATGCTAATCAAAGAGAAACTATATGTCTTATCCTAGTATATCAACCAAGTCCATTCTGCCAGCAACTCAACAAATACTAATTTGACTCACCCCTATACTGATCTCATTTCTTTGCATAAAAATAAAGTGCATTCTTTACCTTGGGAGTATCGATCAAATGACACATGGACTCAACTTCTACAAATCTGCATACATAGGTATAAAGTCTTTCCTGATCCCTTTCTTCCCTCCTCTCTCTTTGAATCTTTTTTAGATCTTAAACTCAACGGACAATTATGCTGATACAGTCCAACTTGCCATCTCATTTTTGATTTTTTTTTATCATAATCCGCTTTCTGACTCAATAAAACTATTTGAAAAACTTAAGTAAATAAAACTCAAAATAGATTAAAGCATCAGCGAACCTCCCCCAAACTATAATGTCACCCCGTCCGGTTCAATTAAGGAAAAACTAAATCATAAATAAAAGGTAGAGAGAAAGTCGAGGTTAGGAAACTCTGTAAGGAGTGTCGACCGATGGTAAGGTGTTGGTGTCGACCGATGGTGGTTTTAAACTTTTCTACTCCTCTGTTGAAAACCTAATATAATTAATAAAAAACCTTAATTGATAACTAAATAATGAAAAACCAAAATAAAATTTACTACACCGTGGGTTGCCTCCCACTCAACACTTGGATATAGTCTTAAGCTCGACGTTTGGACTACTGGACTATAAGGTGGTTCACCAAACCAATGTTGAAAGCAAGTATCCACATACTCTTTGCTACTCTCAAACCATTCACTGATGAAGCTTCTCACAACTTCTTCTGCTATGATTCTCTGGTTGTGTGTCCTTCTCTGACCAATCACCATTCTACTCATCCTTTCTTTGAGTGCTTAAATGCATCCCATCAACGTGTTAAGCCTAGCATTTGTGGGCTTTGAAATATCATCCAAACTCTAGTAGATACTATCCCTCATCAAGTCTTGAGAAAGGTAAACTCCATCAAGGTTGTCTTCCAATAACTTCTCCTTACAGTCTCTTCCAAATGCTGCGTGAGGACTATCGATCGATGGACAAGTGATGTCGTTGGTTGATACTGAACTGACTGCTCCAATCGGTTGTTGTTGTCTCAAGATATTCCCTGATCCATTGGTTATTGCAATTATGTCTGTGATATCTTCCTTCGATACAGTGAGAAGTCTTCCATCCATAGCTTGTGCATATCCATCTAGGTCTCTCATAATTTTAAACTCATCTATTCTGAGATAACCATAAGCCTCATCTTATCCTATCTGATTGTCTTCGATTGATGGTATTGAGTCACCGCCGATCGATGTTGCATTCGAGATTCCATAGGATCTTCTGAAATTTCCAGCCTCCTCTAGTGCAAGAGCATGATACTCATTTGCCTCTTCCTCAAAATAGGAAGCGTCACAATCTGGGTTAGCCATTTCACGGTATTGCCGTACAATGTAGACTATGTCTTCTTGACTGTCTTTGTCATTCTGATCTGTGGCATTACCATCGATCAATGTTAGTGGTTGGGTATCGATCGATGCTGAAGGGTGGGTTTCGTGCAGGTTATGGATGTAGCTGCCGTCGACCGATACCAAGGGTTGGATATCGATCAATGCCGTGTACGCAGGCTCCTCATTTTGGTAGTAATTGCAGAAGGATGTAGCAATCAAGCCTGGATCATCACCCAATTCTATCAGAGTAGCCTTGTTCTTGACTTTAATAGGTTCATAAAAGTTGTTTGGATCAATTAAGAATATATATAACATGTTTGTCTTCATGTCGTAGATAGATCCCACTGCGGCCATGAATGCTCTTCCAAGGAGTAAGAAAGAGTGCCTGTCAATCTTTATATCAATCACATGGAAGTCTCCTAGGACTAAGGCGTTGCAAATCTGCACTGGGACATCTTTCGCTATCCCTCCTGAATTCACTTTGGAGCAATCCACAAAAGTGAATGAATCACTGGAAGGATCCACTTTCAAGCTCAACTTTTCTTCCATAGATCTAGGCATGATGTTGACTGCTGATCCAATATCGCATAGAGCATTGGGATACTTATGACATTTGACAAAACATGGAATCGCAAATTTCTCAGGGTCACTTTTCTTCTTGAGAGTGGTCCTCTGCTTCAGCTTCTCTCTGAGGCCATTGAACATGCGCTCTATGTCCTCTTCTGTTTCCTTGGATTCCCTAACATACATAATCTATGAGTGTAGTACGCTTCATAAAATTGAGTATCTAAAAGAATTTTAATTACTCTTTTGGCAAAACCATCCATCTCTTTGTCAGTTGCTTCTCTACACAGATGTTTAGGAATCTTGTGCTTCCTTCTGTAGTGTATTTCTGTTGCCTTATCAACTATCATTGGCTCAGGTGTATCAGTGTTTTGTTCTTGAGTCTCCATACTCGGAGGTCTGACAAACAAGCTTGCATTCAGACTTGGTAGACGAACTGGTTCTGCTGTTGGAGACTGTCGATCGATGTTGGCTTCTCGACGTCGATTGATGTTCGAAGACTCACACAAAGCTACAGAATCTGAAGGTTCCGTCAATCAATGTTCAGGTTCGGGTGTCGATCGACACCAGTGCGAACTGCCGAAAGACATAGCACTTTCTACTCAAAAATCTCCCTCTTGGAGCTGTTCTCTCTTCACCTCTTGCTAAAAATCATCACCTATCAATGCACTGACGTGGTGCTTCTGACTAGCTTCTCATTTCTCCTTAATCAGGGTCTCGTGTCTCTAAATGTTCTCACTTGTCTAGACCACTTGATTCTCCAACTTTTTGACATGAGTGCTGAGAGTCTCAAACTTTGTGTTGAGGTTGATGTACAGAGCATCTATCTCTCCATTAAAATTCATAGTCATCTGATGCTTCTGGTCTAATATTCTATCAACCATAGCTTCTAAATTGCTCTCATGAGTCTCTAAAGGTGGGTTCTTATAAGAGGATCCAAAGGTCCCTTTGTCTAGGCCTCTGCTAACGTGAATTCTGGTTGTAGTTGCTCATGTTGCCACCACAGGAGTATTTGTTGTAGCCCTGATTGCATTTCTTCTTCTAAGTAGCTGCACCTTGTTGAACCCGTGGTGTGGGCAGTCTCTCTGGTAAGACTTGAATCTGAACTAGTTCAGATTTTGAATGATTCTCCTGGTTCCTGTGTGAATGTAGCGATTCTGCTTCTCAAGTCCTCTACTCGTGAATCATCAAAGAAATTGCGCAGGAACATATTCTTGATGTCCGTCCAGAATGTCGGAGATCCTGGCGGTAGCTTCTTCTGACAATATGATGCCTCTCCAGTAAGTGAGTACTTCAAGAGCTTACAAAATAGATAGTCCTCTAGGACTCCATTGGCTTTAATAGCAGATACAAGATCCTCAAACCGCTCCAGATGATCCAGCGGATGCTCATGTCGCGCTCCATGGTAGGCTGTTTGCGAAACAAGTGCGAAGAAGGACAGTTTGATCTCAAAGTCATTCCTTTGGAAAGTTGGAGGACGAATAGCGGATCTGTTAGCATAGAACTGGTCTGGAGGATTGTAGTTTGCCAATGTCCATTGAGCAGCTTGGGCATTAGCTTCAGGTTGATCTACTACAGCGTCTGCTTCTACTTCTTGTTCAGCGATTACACCCCTTGATTATCAATTCTCTGACCTTCTGCATTACCTAGATGACCTTCGAGGTCATACATGTCTCCTCTTTCATCTCGGACCACAACTAAATTCTGTGTGAAACAAAATTCGCACTATCGATTTCTAATGATAAGGAAGGTCAGGACACCCTAAGGAAGGTCAGGAAACCCTAAATTTCCCAACTAAATTTTCAGATTACCATTTTTCATCCCAACAAAGTCACAACCATCTGAACTTGTGAACTACCATTGATCGATCCCGTGTTGGTGCTGTTGATCGATGTTGGTCTTGAAGAAGCGTCGATCGGCAGCTGAGTGCTACGGTCGTTTGATGCTTGTCGTATCTGTTTGTGGATAAAGCGTTCGATTACAACTGGATCTGATAAGAGTAATTCTTTTTTCTTATTGCTTCCAGTTCTGTTGGGCATGCACCTGAGAGACAAAGAAAAATAAATTATTAGTAACTTGCAGTAAAGAAAAACCTAGACTAAACCCTAAAAAATTATCCTAATGGCGATCATTGCTCCGCAGCAACGACGCTAAATTTGGCAGCATGCAGGTTAAAGTTTATTTTAATGCAAGCAATCTACCAAATTAACCCTACGAACAACTCTTGCCAAGAGATTTCAAATTGCAGTACATAGGGATCAAATCCACAAAGAGCGAGAGAACACAATATATTTATATATTTTTATGGTTAAGCTAGGTAAGCTATGAATATATAGTTTAGTTCTAAGACTATCCAAAAAAAGGAAAATGTATAAAATAGTAAAATTGATTCAAATATGGAAAGAGATAGATCTAGGGTTTCAGGCAAGTGAATTATAATGGATATGATGCATGGAATTTTAATATGTGAGGACAATAATATTAACTAGCCTAACCCCTCTTGTCCCAACTCTCGTATGCGAACAGAGGAGTACAACGTCGATCGACTGCTAACGCCGAGTGTCGAACGATGCTAATCAGACATGAAGTTCGTCCCCTAAGTTAATTAAACCAGCTCTCACATGTATCTAACAACCTAGCTCAATGGAACCAATTCTGGCTCATAACCTACTCTTATAGTTGTCAATGTCCTAAGTTCAAGTTTCTAGTTAGCTACTTTACAACGCAAGCAAACACAATTCCAAAGATTGATATTACTTCATCATAGCAATCCTATTTTGGGGCTAATTTGTCAATACCATTATGAACCCTAAATCTAACAGGTGAATTATTCAGACATGATCATAGATAACATGATAAACTGAAAAATATAATGCATAGAATAATAAAAGGGGTTCCTATACAAATATCTGAAGGAGCTCAGATATTTTCCCTCTAACTACTAAGAACTTAAAGCAATAAAACTAAAAGCTGTAAGATGCGTATGCGTGGTCTGTTCTTTGCCTAGAAAATGGCAGAATCCTTATAAACTAGGACAAAACTCGTCCAGGGGCATTCTCGTAATTTTTCTTGACTTAGGCTTGAAGTCGGCCAATACTCTGTGAGTGCGCCATCGTTCGACAGCAAGGATGCTCCGTTGATCAATGGTCATGCTTGACTTCACGTACTTAGCTGAACATGAACAACTACTAGACATCTCCTCTGAATACTCTAACAAGCTCCATTATCTCCATAATGCTCCAAAACGTACCTTAACCTATAAAGACTCTAAAACTTAGTCCAAATACACATTGTAGACTCCAAATAGGGTCCAAATGGTGGTCTAAAACTTGTAAATAACAAGATATATCAAGTAAGATGTTATTCTATCCTTGCCCCTGAAGTCACCATATTTTATACCTATACCTAGGGTACCAGTTGTTGAACTTGTTCGTGTTTCCCTACAATTAGTCCCGATCCAAGTGTTAGGATATTTGGGTAGAGCCTACACTTTAGAATTAGTTGGACCGTCAAAACCCCTGAAAGGTCCAATTGAAGGTTTTTTTCTTACCCATTGTGTGTTTTGGGCATTAAAAATAATAATAAATAGTATGAATGATTGAATAAATAAGTGAATGTGTGATCAATGTGTCGTAAGAGAGACCTTGCATATGGACAAAATTTTCCATCCATGTTGTGTTTAATTCAGGAACAACACATAGTTGTAGTTCCCGAGTAATGTCCTAGATTTAGGTTGGAATCACTTTGATGAATTCATTATTCGAGGAAGTACTGGCTGCCACTTAAAGTTGTGGTATGCATTTCCCCATTCTTTAGTACTTCCACTAGAGCAGCATGTTTCTATCTTGAGTGAGATTGGCTATCTAGTTACCGTGCTCAATTATGACGTTGTTGAGGGAAGAAGTCTTTGGAAGAAGACCAGTCACGTTGGCCTACAGTGGGATTCTACTAAAATTTGGAGATCACTCATATCATTCTTAATAGTGGAAAACGTTTTGGGAAAAGGTGAAAGGGCGTATTTCCATATCTTGACCACTTAGAAAATAGAAGATCAAAGGAGCAGAGTATAGCTGACAGTTTGATAATCAGAGAATTCAAAGATATGCTTAAGGCACCAGAAGGATTGTCAACATCTAGAAGTCACCCGTTCAATATTCTTGTGGAAACCGGATTCACTGCTATAGTTTAGGCTTCTTGCCACTCGAATAAAGTCGCAGTTAGAAGATTTGTTTGGAGAAAGGCTTCGTTCAACCTTGATATTTTCTGTGTGGAGAACCCATGTCAGATGTAAAGAAGAAGGATGAGAGTTTGTGGTTATCTTCAGCAGTAGATGAATCGATGACGTGACCATAAAGGACAAGTATCAACTTTCTAGAAGTGATGAGTTATTAAGATCAGTCGCAAAGTACATGTTTCTTTCCAAGGAAGTTCAATGGACGCTTCAAGATTTAGTAAATACTACTGCTAGGAAAGGGGAAGTGGGATATATTAGTCAGCAAGTTGGAAAAAGAAGTTGTTGCACATTTAGTAAAGATCGCTACTACTACAGAGTAGTTGTGTCAATCTCTGCTATCGAGATTTGAATTTCTTTGGATTGGCCGGTTAGCATAAGAAGTTTTTTCAAGGATTGGTAACCATATAAAACCGCTGAGATGATCGATTGAGAGAGGCATTGCCTTGTAATATAGTAAAAAGGATTGGAGAAGCACGCAATCACTAACCGACAAACTTGATATCTACGCATATCTTAGATTGCATGAGCCTAACCAGACATATACTATTGCATGAACGTATCGTGTCTTGGCTTAGGTGAATGCTGATTAAAGACGATAGAGTAATCGTCTATGCATCAATGGAGCTAAAGAAGGATAAGGAAAACTTAGGAGAAACAGAATGACGATAATTTTAGTGGATGATATGAGGAGTGTTATGTACACAAGGTTAGTTAGGAAAAAAGTGGGAGAAGGAACCCAAGTCGTACCTGAAGTTAAGCATGATGATTAGGAAAGAGATGTTAAGTGAACCCCGAAGAAGATTGATGAAGGAAAGAAAAGGTATGACCATAAGGAAAATGGAAATGTCAAGGTTGTTAAGGTATATGAAGATGTATCAATACCAAGAGTATGAAGTCGTCGTACAAGAGTACCGAGTTGGTAAATTTAACATTGTATGGATGACCTTGTTCTATTCTTAGTTTCTAGACTGAACAAAAAAATAAGAAAGCAATGAACCAGACTTGGCAATGGAAAACATCAGAGAGATTGAGTTGTTGAAAAGATTATGAAGAGGGTCTAGATTAGAGGTGCAAAGAAGCTTAAGGGAATTTATTTTGGGAATGGGTGAGTGTGTGTATTTGAGAGTAGCACCCTTGGTGTGGATCATGTTAGCATGATTGATCGTGCATGTTCTTTTTTTTATTGTGCGCGGTTAATCAAGTTGACATTGACCAGACCCGAGTTGTAACCTTCAGTATGGCACATCACCTAACGTTCCACATTTGCATGTTGTTGATATGGGAGTAAGAAAGATAGAAAGATTTTGCAAGTAATGGTATTCAGAGACTCGAGGCTGTCAAAAGAAGTATGTAAGCCGCAGTTGACGAGAGTTGTGTTGCAATAATGAATTTGGTTGTTCTTGAAAGTGGCTGAAATGAAAAGAAAGAATTGTTTTAGAAAATTTGGGAAATCTGCAAATATACTATTTGCTCATTATCGAGATGTTATCAGAGTTAGAATAGTTATCTGTTGACTAAAGCTAGTTTGAGACATGCATCCAAAAATCTGTGAGTTGATGCTGCATAGGCGTATATCAGACCCAGTATGATGGAACTACTGAAACCACAAAACTTGCAACCCAATCTAGCATATCCTAAAGGTCCTTTGCTGATAGATGAACGTCGTATCAGAAGATTGGATAAACGAGAAATTGCAAAGTTCAGATATTTTGAGAAAGCAATAGAGAGTTGTTCCGACATGGGAAGACTGAGATAAATACCAGGCTGATTAATTATAACTCATTGCAGAGACCCTAGTGTCTAGTAAAGTGCGTACATCTATGTATTAAGATTTATGGGACGAATTCTTTTCAGGGGGGGGGGAGAATGTAACAACCCTGATGACTGGATATGAATTTAGTCGAGAAAAATCATGTTCGACCATTTTGGAGTTGGTCCGACCATTATTTAAATATAATCGACCAAGTAAGTTAATAACTCGATGGGGATGTCTAGTGGTCTAATGACTATCTTATGATAGTTCTCGTTGAGTGTTGGATGATCAGGTCGTGAATTAAATATTATGGCAAGTGTATATTAAACTAGACAAGATTTTCCAAGAGCCAGACGAAAGCCAAAGGACAAAAAATATTTGGTGGAAAAATTGTTCAAAATTATCGAGCAGCTTCCTAAATAATTATGACCAGTCAGGTACTTCACCTTCTCAGCTGCTTGATCAGTAACCAAGTCACATGTTATGCACCTTCCTGATTGCTTGCTTCTGTAGTAAATGGAACATGACGATACAAGCTTCCTGCTTGCTTTCTGGCGCACATGTACAAAATAAAAACCATGTGGCTGGAAAGATTTCTTCTTAGCAAGGAAACTGTGAGCTGCTTGGTTGCTGGAGAAGCTGAAGCAAGACACCAGCTGTCCCTTGCACACCAAAGATTTGTGTTAACCTGGACACTCATACAAATCTCATCTCAGCTACTTAATCATTTCAGTCACCTGCTTCCCACGTTCTGAAACAGAGAGCAAAAAACAGAGCAAAAAATCAAAGAGAGAGAAGAGAAAATCTGGCAGAAAAATTCACAGAAATATTCTCGAAAAATCAGTGACTAACCTGGACCATAGCTGAGCCTTCTCACCTTCTCCTGTCTTGAATCATTGAATTTATTTTTATTTAATATCTGAAGGTTACTCGTGACTTCATCTTGGAGTTGAGAGCACCCATGTGTTCAGCCTTTGATTTTAATCGGTATGAATTTGTGATTTTGATAAGATAAGTTTTGGTAAAGCCCAGTGTCTGGATTAAAACCTAAGCTTTGTTCTGATCATGAACCAATCATGGGTTTCTCTTGTTTAAAGGTTACGGCATGAGCATCTTGAAGAAAAAGTGGAACCGAATTCATCTACTTTGAGTAAAACTGGTAAGTCTTGGAAACTTGTTGCTGAATCAGTTTTTGGTTAGAACCGACTGGCTTTGTTGCTGAGCTTCATGTCATGATCAGTTTCTCTTATCTCTCGTTAAGTTTAGCTCTTGCTTAGCTTGTGGTCGAGTTGTTCTTCAAGCTGTTCATTTGATCTAATTCTCCTTGGTCCGAACTGATGGATAAATCTTTGTGTTCAGCCTGTTCTGATCTAGGTCAAAAGCTGAAGGAAGTTGTTTTATCATATCAGATCATTCCGTGTGATTGTTAGCTCTCATGGTAAGGTTCTGGTCATGGAATGATCATTCTCTTGTGAACCGATCTCATGACGAAATTTTCCAAGAGCATAACCAATTGGATTAACATGTATCCTCATGTTCAGTTTTGTTCAGTTGGCTGTAAAGTTTGTGGAACCAGTCCGGAGTACCCTTGTGCCCTTTTTACTACTGGGTAAGCTTGGTTTAAGCTTGTCAGATCAATTTCCTGAACTTGTCTTAGTAGCTGTCCTGAATCATGAAATGTATGGTTGAATCAGTTTGATAGAAGCAGTTGAGTGAATTGTTTAGTCTTGCTTGGATCAGTTGTTAAGCTTTGTTAAGATCATTGTTTTTTTCTTAGAGGTCACGATAAGTTATGTCTCAACCATTCAGATTAACCTCATCTTAGGCCATACTAATTAAGCTTTGTGTTCCATCCTATCAGGTTTGACTTCAGATGGTCGAAGAGGGTTGTAGGATCAACCGGATCCTTTCTTGTGGTGGTTCTGAATCGAGAGTGATCCATAAGTGGAGTGTTCTTAGCTTGAGCTTGAGCTTGAGCTCCAGTCTAGTATTCCTTAGACAATCTCATGGATTCAAAGATGAGTCTAGATAGGTGATTAATGCGTTATGAATGAGTATAGCATGATCGCGTACTAAATATGGTTGATTGATTAAGTATTGTCTCTTGATCTATATTTAATTATGAAGTGTTTGCCTTTTGTAAACACTAAAGAATTACTAAGAATAATTCTTTGATGTTTTCCACAAGCCTTAGTACTTGTTCTCATGTACTAATATATATATATATATATATATATATATATATATATATATATATATGTATATTATTTAGTATATAAATATGAATCATGTGAAGTCTTATCATATTCACTCCCTCGAAAGTTCCCGCATTACCGTGACTTGGTCCTGCGAATAGAACAAGGTCATGAAGACACGATGATGGGGTAGCACCCTCGAGGCCATGTACTGCATGACGATGCAGTCTCAAATGTTCATAAGGACACTCGAGGATGATGGTATTGCTAACTCACTAGGCTCGGTTAGCCTTTGTGGTTTATCGGGTCCAGTATATATGTTGTATTTATATATGAATGAATGGCAGGTGACATAAATGGGATTTTTAATGTAGGATTCATATTGATGGATATATATACAATAATTAAGGAATATATTTCCTCTGCATTCAAACGGTGTCGACTGCTCGGGATACTATTGATATGTGTTGGGGTGTGGGATTAGACTCACTGAGTAAACTAGTCACTCATGACTCGTTTGTGAAGCAGGTAACCAGTAGGCGGGAGACCTTTACTCTAGGATGGGAAGGAACAACATTAGCCAGCGGTAGTTTTATTATCCTTGCAAAGTCGTTTTGTTATATCTTTTGTATAAACCTTGTTTACAGAATACCTCGAGTTTGATCTATAACATTTATGCAAGATGACTATCAATGAATAAATATACAATTTATAAAGAATGTTTTTAAAGTACGGGTTCCATATGATATTAGTCCTTGTATGGACGAACCAACTATTGGGCATTACTCGGTCAGGTTGAAAAGCCTCGGGTTTTACCTAATAGGATATGTGTACTTAGGCGATTGGCCTAAAGTACCTGGATTTATTCCGGGAACTTCAGGTTAAACGTTGAAGTAGACATTGTGGCCTCTCGGTTTGGTTTTAAGTTACCAGTGATTGGTTGTGCATGTTCTTGTTTGATTCTTGTATGGCTGGTCGAGTCAACTTGTTCTCAGACTAGATTGGGGTGTCACAATGACAGTCCAACTCGCCATCAGGTGAGTTGATCGAGCAATCCCAGCTCACCTGATGGCAAGTTGGGCAAGTTTCTCTAACTCGCCTGATGGTGAGTTGGGCTTGGGCCATTCAACTTGCCGTCGGGCGGGTTGGACACGGCTGTTTCGATCATCTGTTGCTCGAATGTTATTCTCGATAACCTGTCGTACAATCCTCTTTTAAATTTGCACGAAGTTCTAGTTTTAATTTCCCGTACTTTTGTTTTCTTTTTAGAAAACAGATGTTCTGGAACTTTCAAACATTGATTCCGCCGTAACCGATTTTGACCCCAACATTTAGCCCCTATCTCGTTAGAATCGTGACATTCTTGCGAGCGGTTAGGCAGGTTAGGCAAGTTAGGCAGCATTAATGGCTTACAGTCCGAAAGTGAAGAGTAAGTTTTTCTTGCATATAAGTATGTGGAGTAAGTTTTCAATTTCTTTACTTGACTTCTTCCACAAGAACTTCTCTTAAGGTAGAAAAATCTTTCTCTCCATTTCTTTCTTTTATCGTTCTTGATCATGTCTTCAGAACAAGAGCTTTAGACAATGATTTGTCTTCTTGCTTCAATCTTGATATTCTTTGTACCCAGGATGGTGAAGTTGTTACGAATGAAAATTTGTGGCACACTCCATTGATCCTAAGGAAGCCGCTGCGTATTGGCTGGCTATGTGCGATTTAAAGGCTCCTCTGCATGAGTCGTGGTTTCCTCCCCAGGTTCGTAGTAAAAGATTCCATGGTTTTCCAAGCCATAGTTGTCCTTCGTACCTCGACACCATCCGACGTTTCTGCCATGTCCCGGACTTGGTGGAGTTTCGACTTCCAAGGGCTGGAAAACATGCCGATGCTCCTCCGGATGGTTAGTTCACATGCTACGAAGTTTTTCGGCTGCGTTACTGTTTGTGGTTTCCCATTCCAGGGATAATCGTTCAAACCTTGGATCGTTTTGGAGTGTCGATAAGCCAGATTACTCCTACTAGCTTGCAACATCTTAGTGGGATCTGCTGTTGGAGTCTGTCGATCGATGTTGGATTCTCTATGTAGATCAATGTTCAAAGACTCACAAGAAGCTACAGACTGAAGATTTCGTCGATCTTTGCTCAGGTTTGGGTGTCGATCTACACCTATGCAAAATGCCGAAGGACAAAGCACTTTATACACGAAAATCTCCTTCCCGGAGTTGTTATCTCTTCATCTCTTGCCAAAATAATCACCTATCAATGCACTAACGAGGTGCTTCTGACTAGCTTTCCCTTTCTCCTTAATTAGGATCTCATGTCTCTGAATGGCATCACTTGTTTGGACCACTTGATTCTCTGACTTCTTGACATTAGTGTTGAGAGTTTCAAACTTTGTGTTGAGGTTGATGTACAAAGCATCTATCTTTCCATTGAAGTTCATAGTCATCTGCTGCTGCTGCTCAAGTATTCTATCAACCATAGCTTTTAACATGCTCTCATGACGCCTTTCCTGCTGTGAAATTTTGGTTGTAGTTACTCATGTTGCCACCATAGGAGTTTCTGTCGTAGCCTTGATTTCCATGTCTCTGGAAACCGTTTCCACCAACAATATTCACTTCTTCTTCTTCTTCTTCCTTAATTCAACTTTTTACTTTTTAAGAAATTTCTGAACACAATCTAGCTTTACTTTGACTTCATCTATCTGCTCCTTGCTCAAAGATGGAGCCGATTTCTTCCTCTCATAGTCGGTGTTATTAGTGCTACTGCTAGACACCAAGTTCTCAATAAGCCTTGTTGCTTCTTCTGGACTCCTAGTGCTGAAGTTTCCTTCACTAGCTGTGTCTAAAGCCATATGGTACTGCAGATCAATATCTCTGAAGAAAGTACTAAGCAGCTGCACCTCGTTGAAACTGTGGCGTGGCCAGTCTCTCTGGCAGGACTTGAATCTGAACCAAGAGATTTTGAATGATTCTCCATGTTCATGTGTGAATGTAGCGATTCAGCTTCTCAAGTCATCTGCTCGCACATCATCAAATAAATTGCGCAGAAACGCATTCTTGATGTTTGTCCAGAATGTCAGAGATCCTAGTGGTATTTTCTTAAGCCAATGCGACACCTCTCCAGAAAGTGAATACTTTAAGAGCTTACAAAAAGATAGTCCTCAGGGACTCCATTGACTTTAATAGCAGATATTAGATCCTCAAATCACTCCCGATGATCCATCGGGTGCTCATGTCGCAATCCATAGTAGGGTGTACGCGCAAAAAGTGTGAACGGTTTGATCTCAAAGTCGTTCCTCTGGAAATCTGGAGGACGAATAGCAGATCTGTTAGCATAGAACTGGTCTGGACGATTGTAGTCTGCCAGTGTACTTTGAGTAGCTTGGGCGGCAGCTTCAGGTCGAGCTACTGCAGCGTCTGCTTCTATTTCTGGTTTAGGGATTACAGTCCCCTGATCATCAATTCTCTGACATGTTGCATTACGCAGATGACCTTCAAGGTCATACATGTCTTCTCTCGCATCTCGAACAACAACTTAAGTCGCAACCATCTTAACTCGCGAACTACCGTCGATTGATGCCGTGTGGGTATGTTCGATCGATGTTGGTCGTGAAGGAGAGTCGATCGGTGGTTGAGGGATATTGTCGATCGATGCTTATCGTGCTTGCGGGCATGCACCTGAAAGACAAGAAAAATAAATTATTTGTAACTTGATGTAAAGAAAAATCCTAGACTAAACCTTAGAAAATAAATTTAATGGCGATCCTTGCTCCTTGGCAACGACACCAAATTTGACAGTGTGCGGGTTAAGGTTTATCTTAAAGTAGACAATCTATCAAATTAACTCTACGAACTACTCTTGCCAAAAGAGGTCTAATTGTAGCACTTTGGGATCAAATCCACCGAGAGCGAGGGTACACAATAGATTTATGTATTCCTATTGGATAAGCTAGGCAAGCTATAAATAAGAGGTTTATTGTAAGTTTATCCGAAAACAAAATTGTCTAAATAAGTAAAGTAGATTCAAATATGGAAAGAGATAGATCTAGGGTTTCAGGCAAGTGAATTATAGTGGATAGGATGCAGGGAAATATTAATATGCAAGAACTTTAATTAACTAGTTTGGCCCCCTCTGGTTCAAACTCTCGTATACGAACAGAGGAGTATACTGTCGATGGACGGCTAAGGCCGAGTGTCGATCGATGCTATCAGACAGAAAGTTAGTCTGCTAGATTAATTAAACTAGCTCTCGCATGTATCTAACAACCTAGCTCAATGGAATCAATTCTGGCACAAAACCTACTCTCGTAGTTTTCCATGTCCTAAGTTCATGTTTCTAGTTAGCTACTCTAGAATGCAAGCATTAAACACAATTCCAAAGATTTATATTTCTTCATCCTAGCAATCCTATTTTGGGGGCTAATTCATCAATACCATTATAAGCCATAAATTTAACAGGAGAATTACTCAAGACATAATCATAGAAAGCATGATAGACTGAATAATATAATGCATAGAATAAATAATGGGGTTCCAATACAAATCTTTGAAGGAGTTCAAATCTTCTCCCCTAAACTACCAAGAAAACTAAAAGATGTAAATAATACTTTTTGTAATCTGTGTAATTTGTGTGTGTCTGCCTAAACAATGGCAGAACCTTTATAAACTAGGTCAAAACTCGTTCAGGAGCATTATCGTAATTTGTCGTGACTTGGGAATGAAGTCGGCCAATACTTCTGCGAGTAGGCCGTCGATCGACAACAAGGATGCTTCGTCGATCGATGGTCATGCTTGACTTCGACTCGCTTAGCTGATCGTGAACAGCTACTAGATATCTCCTCTGAATGCTCTAACAAGCTCCATTACCTCCATAATTCTCCAAAATGTACCTTAACCTTAATAGACTCTAAAACACAGTCTAGACACCAATAGTAGACTCCAAAATAGGGTCCAAAGGATGGTCTAAAACTAGTAAATAACAAGCTATCTCAGTCAGCCAACGGCCCCGGTTAACGTTTGCTCGTTTGGGAGGTCGATGACTGGAAACTACGATCCTAATCCGTGAAGGTTGTAGAATGTCGTTGGTATTTGATGGGAAAATGTTTCCTTTTATCCTTGTGTTTTTATTTATGTTTTGGTCGGGTGTGGCGTTATGTTTGCTTAGGCCGAGTACGGCTATGTTGGATTATCGGGACTAGCCACTTGTGGCTATAAATCCTTGCCGCCGTGCGGCTTTATTGAATGAACTATGCTTTGGCTGAGTCGTTCTATTTGTTGCTCGTTTGGGACGGGAATTTTCGAAAATCTTTCTCAAAACGTTTTGCAAAGTTTCGTGAGTGTTTAGATATGAACGAAGAGACATGTTTTAAGATCTCGTATCGGTTTAATATCATGCCTTGAGATGTTGTAGACCAGTGTGTTGGGTTTAGGCAAGACCTAGGTTTACTCTCGGTTTATGATTTTGCGCTGACTAATGAGCTGTCGGTTACCTATTGTAATTTTAACCTGATAAGTATCGATTTAAAGTGCGCGACAGGTTCTCGGCTTATACGACTTGTGTGGTAAGAATCAAGCATCTCTCCAAAGACATTTTTAAGTCGTCTGGAAGTGTCGACAAAAAATTTTGGATTTCTTTTATAACGCGTTATTATCTTAGTCAGATGTATGAGGACCAAGGGAAGGTCTATTTTATCATCCCTTTAGAGAATAGTTGATGTATTCGCCGGGGCCTTTGACGAATGTGACGGAAGAGCAAGTTCTGGTTTGCAATTTATAGTCGCAGTCAGACTGTTTTTGCTTTTCAATATTAGAGATATATTTTCAAAGGTTTTACGCGACGTCTCACTTTGTTTCCCGGAAATATACCTTGTGTGAAAGATGGTTTCGAATGTTTGAGAACGGGATCGTCTCATGTTTTAGTAGGAAGTCGGGTTCAACCGTGTGACCAAGATATATTCGTGAAGTAATGTAGAGAATGTTTTTCTCGTTTTGAAGTTTTAGTGTAACGCTTTTTCAATACGAAATGTTTGCGGGGTTTGAAGATGTTTAGTTAGTGTCATGAAGATTTTTATTCTATCTGAACAATGCTTTTGAAACCATTCAGAAGTTGAATAGTTTTTGTGAGACTGATTTTCTCATAAGGTTTCTGTTTCTGAGTTATACAATAAAAATTTTGTTCATACTAAGGTGTTTTCGAACGCATCTTGTGATGTTTATGCGATAAACAAGATTTGCGAGGATATCTAGAATCCTTATTGCATATTCTTATTATCAATTTTTTTTTTAAAAACTATCGAGTAAAAGGGCGAATATTGAAAATGTGGGAGTATGTTGGGGTCAAAATCGGTTACGACAGAATCAACGTCGAAAACCTACCTGGAAAATGTGTTCTTTGTACAAGAAAGAGATAATGTCTCGAAAAAGGGAAAGAGAAAAATCGGGCTCAAATCTTGATTGACCACAAAGGAGCGGTCTGCACAAATAAGTCATCAGGAAGAATTTGTCCAAAGACCTCGGGTAAACGTATCCCTGAACGACAATACAACGAAACGACTAGAAGACTCGATCATCCAACTCCCTAGACGGAGAAGATGGTCGAGCAAGACATCCAGCTTGTCGAACGGGCAAATCAAGCCACATGGGCCGACCAACTCACCGCATGAGCGAGTTCGACGGCACAGACCAACCAATTGCCCGTTCGGGTAGTTGGACAAGCCCAACTCGCCGAACGAGCGAGTTAGATGGCATGAGCAATCCGACTCGCTCGTTCGGCAAGTCGGATCAATCAATCCATTTTAACCTCGTCCTCGTTAACTCCCTCTTTTGATACTTGATTTACCTTATCTTTGTTCTGTCTTGATCAGGATTAACATTGGAACTTTACCGAACGAACTCTTTTTCTCGAGAAAGGATCGTATAAATCGTATGAGACGGTAACGGTTAACTAAACACCTAGAATCATACATCCCATACGAAAGATCCTAACTCTCAGACGACGTTGTTTTAGAAATTCTACTTTGATAAAATCATTGAAACGCCTAAGTCAGAAAACGGCCCGATGAGGTCTAAAGCTCGGCTAAAGGCCCACTCGCGATTTTATCCGAAATCAAGCCCAAACTTTGTGACAATATATATTTTATCTTGCAGGTAGGGATAAATGTTAAGTTCGGAAGATAAATGTCAAAATCAAAGGATAAATGTAAAGTTTCCGAAGATAATCATGAAGATCAAGGAAAAAAGGAATATTTCGGCGAAGCGATAAATTCGACCAAGGGCAGAAAGGGAAAGAGAAAACTGCCTCTGGAGGAGTATATAAGGACTTCAAGGGTGATGATGCAGAGTGCACACGAAAATCTCTACTCAGAGCAAACATAGCTTACCACTTAGAACATTTAGGAAACTTTCTGTTTTTGTTATTCGATCTGCGACTCAACTAGGATTTTCCAGTCTTAAATTATTAGAACTAGGGATCGCACCGACATCTCTCATAGCCGAGGCTCTTATCCTGTTGTAACCGCTCGTATGCAAATTCGGAATAAGACATCTTTTTGCTCTCTTTTCGATTCCTACTGTGTTTTTTGATATTTACTTCGTATTATGACTGATTGGCTTGTGGTTTAGTAGATATCCGAGACCTCTGGGAAACTAGGGTTTACCTTGCGTTCCTAATTCAACAGAAATAGACAATGCGAATTTCGGTTCCCACAGTTTGGCACTAGAAGGAGAGGGGTACAGATCAATCTAACTCTCAACCATCGACACTCAGTCAAACCATGTCAGATCTCAACAACCAACAGCCTCGTGACGATAACATCATCGACGAAAACATGGAAAACACTCCAGCGACGAACGTCACTGCGGTCAACGCCGACGCAAACACCGCAGCTTTTGATGACGTGAAGAATATGTTCTCGACTTTTGAGAAGAAGTCACAGAACAAGATAAGGTCATGAACTCTCTCGCTAAACAGGTTGAAACCCTCACAACGAGGAACAGGGCCATTTTTCTCCGGGGAACAACCTGAATCCGCGGAAGAAGACTCGATTTGCAACACCTTTGGACCGGTCCGACAATGCGCAAGGCAAACCGTTTGGACAAAACCTTGATGAAGTGACCCCCGCGCCAACACGGAAAAAACCAGGAGACCTTCCTCCTATCGAGGAAGATAAAGAAGGAGGAGAAGTCGAACATGTCGACGTGGAATCTTGCAGTCAGTCCAAACCTACGGACGTAGACCCAGACATACATCCGCGCAGCACAAGGAGTGGAGAAGCTCAGGACGAGTCCTAGTTTGACAACCCTATGAACGGAGAAGAAGAATTTGTCCTCTGGAAAGAACATGAAGAAGTGACTGAGGAGAAAACTCGAAGCACCTGCAGCAAACTCCGACAAAGTCGGAAATCTGCTAGCAAGAGTTCCGAAATCTGCGATCTCCGCGATGATCTCATGAAAATGGTGGACGAAGTCATGGCGGTGAAGTCCCAAATCCGCCAGCTCGTCTTAGAATTCCTCAAACAATACTCGATGTTCATTGATCGAGAAACCTCTGACGTGGACCTCTGGAGCTTATCCCAGGGAGAGGACAAAACTCTCTGCGACTTCATAAAACGGTCGAAAACCGTCATGGCTAGAGTCAGCGGGATAAGCGACAAAGTCGCAATAGACGCACTTCGAAAAACACTCTGGTTCAAGTCGAAGTTCAGGAAGTGGATAACTTTGGAAAATCCGCGTACAATCCAAGACGCGCTTCACAAAGTCACAGATTATATTATCATCAAAGAAGAGACAAGGGTCTTGTCCCAGAAATGGAAGCCAACAAAGAATGCGTCGAAGGACCTGGGGTCGGTTCAGAAATCAGAAAAGAAAAACCCTCGGAATGACATAAGCGTCCAACACGGAGACGAAGAAACGCAGGGAGCGCATATCTACGCTGATCACTCCGGATCAAAGCAAGGACCAACGACGGGTAATACGTGGACCCAAGATCCAAATTACGACGAAAACGCATTCTTTGACTTTCACCAAACGCGCGGACACTCGACCATTAACTGCAAAGTTCTCGGCGCGAGATTGGCCGCGAAGCTGCTCTCCGGAGAACTCTCAGAAGTCTCCAGTGTAAAAGATATCATCTGCAACTCAGATCGCCCCTCGAAAAATGACAGGACTCCTCAAACGGAGAAACCTTTCCAAGGGGACCAATCCGGAGAAAAGCGCGGAAAATGGCAGGATGATAAGGGCAACGACAGCAACCGTCGCAGGGTAAATATGATCATCGGCGGATCACAATTCTGCAGCCAAGAAGTCACGACCTGAGAGAGACAAATGGAAGAAACCACTCAGCAAAGAAGGTACACGAATCTTCCTTGATTCTGGTTCAATGGGAGTTAAACCGAGCGGTCCAAAGAAGGCAGCTAAAAAGCCACAATCGAAACAATTTGTAAAACTCCATCAGCCAGAACTGAAGAGAAGAGAAATGAGGGTTTTGAGAGATGGCTGGAGAGTTTCAAGGCTAAGATCCATCAAAGGATCACAGACGCACGTCCATCGTTAGTGTTGGAAGAAGATCAAGAGGCCAAAGATATCGAACCAGAGCTATCGACTGTTTATGTCCGAGCATAATCTATGGACGACCAGCTGCATCAAAAGGAAGAACCAGAGGCTGTAAGTGTTCACTTGGAAGTCCAAAAGGTTGCTGAAAATGAGGTTGATAGTGGACCAGAAGCTGATCATGAAAAATATCTCACAACCGCTTATGCTTCAGGTGATATTCTCGGTTCTTTATCACGTGATAAACTAGGCCAACCATTCGTTTGCAAGGATTACGACCCAGTGGGTCTACTGAGTCCTGAATAGGGTCTACAACACATCATCTTTGATCCTGAAATAGGGGTGCGTGTGCACAAGAACAATAGAAACACCTTGGCTGAGAAAAATCATATCGGTTCATTCATCCTAGAAGGTCCGGATTTGAGGACAAATCCTTTTAAAGGAGGAGGGGATGATGCAACCCTGACCAGCATCATGGACAACGGTATGAAAATCAGGTACGAATCAGCTAGGCAACTGATCATAGCTTGGCTTAATGGGCTGTTTATAGGCGTTATCGGTTTGATCCATGAGGTTCTAGACCGAGAGAAGCTAATGGACTTGATACAAAACATGGTGGCCTATTTCTAAAGAAATCAGTGTTTGGGATTGTTCAAGAAAGGCCCAACAATAATCTACAAAACATGGTCGTATAATATATCAATCTGACGGCAATTTGGAGACCGTCGACTAGGGAAAGGATGCAACCAGCCGAAGAGTTTTCCTACCACAACTTTCAAATTCGGTCAAGTCTGTGGTCTTTGGTCAAGTCCGACATATTTACTTAGTTTGTATATTCTAGAATAAGTTTAGACCTTTGGTCTAACCCACAACCTATTATATAAAGGCTTGCTATTGTATTGTTTTATTCATTCAGCATTGTTAAATAAAAACCTTTCTTTTTAAGTTTGTTGAATCATTTGTTCCTAATCAAACATCGTTGCTTCTAAGTCGTTGGAGTGAGTCTATCTTCAGGCTTAGGAGTTGGAATATCAAGGGTCTTCTACAGCCCTTATGTGACCATTCGGTCCACGTCCCTTGATCGTTTGTGCTTTCTAGCTCATTCGGTACAAGGCTTATCAAACCCACCAACCTTAGAGTGATTCTCCAATTCAGGGCGTATAATGTGGTTTCAGAGCCACTCTGAGGTTTGGAGTTCTTCACAACCAGACATTCGTAACTCTTCATCTTCTAAGAGATCATATGTGTCTTTTGGACTACTGAAGAGAAACCATTAAGAGAAGCCAACCATTCTTAACTCTTCATATTCTAAGAGATCACCTGTGTTTGGACTACTGATCAACCATGAAGAAAAGGCAGCTCGCAAAGCACAAGAAGAAAAGTTGCAAGAATGGAGGTACAACAAACGTACAAAGAGATGATAGCACAATATGAGTGTGACCAAGAGGAAGCAGCCAAGAAGTCATGACCTGGGAGAGACAAATGGAAGAAACCACTCAGCAAAGAAGGTACATGAATCTTCCTTGATTCTGGTTCAATGGGAGTTAAACCGAGCAGTCCAAAGAAGGCAGCTACAAAGCCACAATCGAAACAAGTTGTAAAACTCCATCGGCCATAACTGAAGAGAAGAGAAATTAGGGTTTTGAGAGATGGCTGGAGAGTTTGAAGGCTAAGATCCATTAAAGGATCACAGACCCATGTCCATCGTTAGTGTTGGAAGAAGATCAAGAGGCCAAAGATATCGAACCAGAGCTATCGACTGTTTATGTCTGAGCAGAATCCATGGACGACCATCTGCATCAAAAGGAAGAACCAGAGGCTGTAAGTGTTCACATGGAAGTCCAAAAGGTTTATGAAAATGAGGTTGATAGACCAGAAGCTGATCATGAAAAAATATCTCACAACCGCTTATGCTTCAGGTGATATTCTCGGTTCTTTATCAAGTGATAAACTAGGCCAACCATTCGTTTGCAAGGAGTACGAACCAGTGGGTCTTCTGAGTCCTTAAAAGGGTCTACAACACTTCATCTTTGATCCTAGAATAGGGGCGCGTATGCCCAAGAACAATAGAAACACCTTGGCTGAGCAAAATCATGTCGGTTCATTCATCCTAGAAGGTCCGGATTTGAGGACAAATCCTTTTAAAGGAGGGGATGATGCGACCCTGACCAGCATCATGGACAAAGGTATGAAAATCAGGTACGAATCAGCTGGGTAACTGATCATAGCTTGGCTTAATGGGCTGTTTATGGGCCTTATCGGTTGGATCCATGAAGTTCTAGACCAAGAAAAGCTAATGGACTTAATACAGAACATGGAGGCTTATTTCTAAAGAAATCAGTGTTTGGGATTGTTCAAGAAAGGCCCAACAATAATCTACAAAACATGGTCGTATAATATATCAATCTGACAGCAATTTGGAGACCGTCGACCAGGTGAAAGGACGCAACCAGCCGAAGAGTTTTCTGACCAAAACTTTTAAAATTCGGTCAAGTCTGTGGTCTTTGGTCAAGTCCAACATATTTATTTAGTTTGTATATTCTAGAATAAGTTTACACCTTTGGTCTAACCCACAACCTATTATACAAAGGCTTGCTATTGTATTGTTTTATTCATTCAGCATTGTTAAATAAAAACCTTTCTTTTTAAGTTTGTTGAATCCTTTGTTCCAAATCGAACATCATAGCTTCTAAGTCGTTGGAGTGAGTTTATCTTCAGGCTTAGGAGTTGAAATATCAAGGGTCTTCCGCAGCCCTTGTTTGACCATTCGATCCACGTCCCTTGATCGTTTGTGCTTTCTAGCTCATTTGGTACAAGGCTTATCCAATCCACCTACCTAAGAGTGATCCTCCAATTCAGGGTGTATCATGTGGTATCAGAGGCACTCTGAGGTTTGGAGTTCTTCACAACCAGACATTCGTAACTCTTCATCTCCTAAGAGATCATATGTGTCTTTTGGACTACTAAAGAGAAACCATGAAGAGAAGCCAACCATTCTTAACTCTTCATATTCTAAGAGATCACCTGTGTTTGGACTACTGATCAACCATGAAGAAAAGGCAGCTCGCAAAGCACAAGAAGAAAAGTTGGAAGAATAGAGGTACAACAAACGTACAACCGAGATGATAGCACAATATGAGTGTGACCAAGAGGAGGCAGCCAAGAAGTCACGACCTAAGAGAGACAAATGGAAGAAACCACTCAGCAAAGAAGGTACACGAATCTTCCTTGATTCTGGTTCAATGGGAGTTAAACCGAGCAGTCCAAAGAAGGTAGCTAAAAAGCCACAATTGAAACTAGTTGTAAAACTCCATCGGCCAGAACTGAAGAGAAGAGAAATGAGGGTTTTGAGAGATGGCTGGAGAGTTTCAAGGCTAAGATCCATCAAAGGATCACAGACCCACGTCCATCGTCAGTGTTGGAAGAAGATCAAGAGGCCAAAGATATCAAACCAGAGCTATCGACTGTTTATGTCCGAGCAGAATCTATGGACTACCAGCTACATCAAAAGGAAGAACCAGAGGCTTTAAGTGTTCACTTGGAAGTCCAAAAGGTTGCTGAAATTGAGGTTGATAGTGGACCAGAAACTGATCATGAAAAATATCTCACAACCGCTTATGCTTCAGGTGATATTCTCGGTTCTTTATCAAGTGATAAACTAGGTCAACCATTCGTTTGCAAGGAGTACGACCCAGTGGGTCTACTGAGTCCTGAAGAGGGTATACAACACTTCATCTTTGATCCTGGAATAGGGGCGTGTGTGCACAAGAACAATAGAAACCCCTTGGCTGAGAAAAATCATTTCAGTTCATTCATCCTAGAAGGTCTGGATTTGAGGACAAATCCTTTTGAAGGAAGAGGGGATGATGCGACCCCGACCAACATCATGGACAAAGGTATGAAAATCAGCTACGAATCAGCTAGGCAACTGATCATAGCTTGGATTAATGGGCTTGTATTTTCTAGAATAAGTTTAGACCTTTGGTCTAACCCATAGTCTATTATATAAAGGCTTGCTATTGTATTTTCTAATTCATTCAGCATTCTTAAATAAAAACCTTTCTTTTTAAGTTTTTTGAATCCTTTGTTCCTAATCGAACATCGTAGCTTCTAAGTTGTTGGAGTGAGTATACCTTCAGGCTTAGGAGTTGGAATATCAAGGGTCTTCCTCAGCCCTTGTGTGTCCATTCGATCCACGTCCCTTGATCGTTTGTGCTTTCTAGCTCATTCGGTACAAGGCTTATCCATTCCACCAACCTTAGAGTGATCCTCCAATTCAGGGCGTATCACGAAGTTGTACCATCGCCTAAGCCGCTAACCTGTTTCTCTTGCACGACATCAGTGACCCTCGGATCTATCAAATTACTCGTTGCGGCAAAAGAAGTCACTGAGATCGTCGATTTAGCGGTCGTCGACCACCCAGCCATCTACAACGACATCATGGGCACGCCTTGGCTAACCCCATGAGGGCAGTCCCATCGGTTTACCACTTAGGCATTCAGTTCCCAACTCACAACGGGATTGCCGTTATTTGGGGCTGCCAGAAGTAGTCAAGACGCTGCTTCCTGGCCGAGCACAAGCTTAGACAAATCATGAACACCGCGATGACAAAGGCCAAGGGCCTGAGGATAGCTCATGCAGAGCCGAAAGTACTTCGGGCAACGACGACCCAGAACCGTCGATTCTAGCAACGGCCAGTGAACAACCAGTTCCAGTGCCCGACACGTCCATCCCATCAAAGAAGACAAGTCCAACGGAAGGCGTCGACTCAGCAACTGACGCAGTTGACACAAACACAACGGCTGAGTAAACAGACTCGCCCAAACAAACATAACTACGAGATGGCTTGATCCTCAAAAGAGGTAAGTAGACAGGTCGTCAAAAGACGAGTTCCGCTATCCCCCGCTCTAAAAAAGGGGGGGAGTGGGTACATATACGAACACTCGTATATTTCCACATTCATAAATAAAAAATTTTGATACATTGTACTCGAGATTTTCAGAACTTTTTCGAAGACTTCTTTATAAATTCCTAAATTGTCTATCATCCCGCAAAGAAACACTATGTTATACATCCATACACAAGAAAAACGATTATCGCACCATCCAAGAAATGGAAACTCGCGAAAAAATCGTTCTGCCTCGAAACGGATCACCTATACAACATCTTATCTCGGTCGAATCAACGATTCCTTACCAAAGCACAAGATCCTGTTTCCATATGCTCAAAGCGTTACTTACGCAAAGTGAGTTTTCGAAAAAATAGGCGAGATGTCGTCTGAATTTTCGAGAATACACCCCAGTCCATTCGCAACTACAAAACACTCGGCAATTGGCCCTGCCGAGCACTTTAGCCGTCTTAAACAAACGCACCCAGGTCCATCCTAAAGACAGATCCTCTCACATCAGACTATGATAATCAGCACGCTATAAAAGAAATCTGAAATTTTGGTCATAGCTTTCGGGAGACTTAAAAATTATCCCTGAAGAGATGCTCGACTACGACCAGACAAGTCATATAAGCCGAGAACCTGTCGCAGACTTTAAATCAGAACAGAGTCACGTAAATATTGAAACAGGCAAAACGAAACCCGATTAGTCATCGTAAAGCCTTAAACCGAAAGTAAACCTAGGTCTTGCCCTCAACCCAGCACACTGGTCTCTAACGTCTCAAGGCATGATATCAAAAAGATACAAGATACTAAAAGCATGTCTCTTCGTTTGTATCTAAACGTTCCCGAAACTTCAAAAACTCCTCGAACATCTCGCGCGAACAACGAATAGGATGATCCAAAAAAAAGGGTGGAAGTCGAGATGACAAATCGAGTTTTCTTTCTACACTAAACGAATCCCAAACACCTTTCTAAAAACACCCACTTATCATAACAAGCACTGTTCAAATAAGAGTTATTAAAAGATAGGGATTGAAGGCCACACTCGGCCAGTCCCGCTACATACGACCATATTCGGCCGACAAACAAACAAAACAGAAACATGCAATAATATTGAAGAGAGCATTCTTGAATCAGTCGCGACCTTGTGATTACTCATCAAAATCAAAGCACCCGGTCATCGATCTACCGAGTGAATAGTTGTTGACATCCAGAGGAGCCGTCGGCTGGTTTACCTCACCTATCTCATCGATATTCCCCACCTCGATCTCCACTGTGTCGGGAGAAACAAGAATTTGGTCCCACTGTTCCCAAATTCTCTCTTCGATCTGAGGAATCGCAAAGTCTATATCCCTCTCGTTCATACGCTTGGTCTGCCTTGCATATTCGGCACCGAACGAATAATCAGGAGCATGCGTGAGGTACATCCCACCCACAGCGCCACGGCACTCACAATAATCTCTGAAGTCCTTGTAACCTTTTGTAAGCTCCTCAAATTCATGCGAGAACTTTTCGCGTCATGTTTTCATGACTTTGGCCGTTTCTCTCTTCCCTCGCCTTTAGGCACGATGAACATCCGTCGCGACCGACTCCCTCTCACGACGACGGAAAGTTTCCAACTCACCTCTCAGACAAGCGATCTCATTATTTTCTGTCTCATCCCTGAACTGAGCCATGCGTGCCTCCTGGCAGCTCGCGTCAAGAGCTCGGTTTATCATAAAGAGACCCTTCGAAATATCTCAAAGTCAAGAAAAAAGTTCGCCCTCGAAAAAGGATAATAAAAGCTTACCCTGTTGACCATCTGCGATGCTTGGGTAAACTCTGGGGCCTCGTTAGATCCACCTGCGCTCGGAGGATAATCAAAACCGACCAGCTCATCGATATCGTCCCATTCACCACTACTCCCGCCTACCTGACTATTTAGGTAATCTCTTAGTATATTATGGGAGGAACACCGCTCGTTAGCCACTTCATCCTCGAAAACGTTGTGTTTGTCCTTCCGAGTCTTCAATCTTTCTTCTCTTGTGTAAAACGCGCACGGAACAAATCCATCCATGGACGCTTCCGATCCTTCCTCGACCGGCAGATCTGGCTGGTACCGAGAACGGTGGAGGGCAACAGCACAACGAACCCTTTTTGGGCTAAACAATGCCCAAAAACATGGGCGACCGTGAAGAAAGGCTCGGATGGTATCCAGACCTCCGAACTCGAAGGGAAAAGATTGGTCTCTGAAAATAAAATGTAAACAAAACGTATTAGAGATCGAACTTCACCGAAAAAAAAAAGAGAAATGGGGCTACACTTGACCAAGGATACCTTTTAGACCCCATCTAGTCTTAAAGACGGAAAGGCCGTTTGCTTCTATAGATGCGTCGTCAACACAGACGAAAAAGAAGTGCTTTCGCCATTCATGATAGTTTGACACAAATTTGCTTATGATCGTCATCCCCGACCGGGGCCTCAACTGAATTATGGACGAATTCCCGACTGGTTTAAGCAAAGCGTCGAGATGGTTGGCATCGAGGGTTATACCCAACTCGTAACTCAGCACGAGAATCCCGACAATATGCTGCAAACCACCTGGGTTTTTTTGGCTAATCGATATCTTGGAACAATCGAGAAGTTGCGCTATGAACTCAGGAATAGCAAACCACAAATGGCATTGCGTCAGGTACACCTCGTAACACGTAAAGTAACCCTCGAGCGGAAACTCAGCAACCTCTCCAGCCTCCGGAAGACAAAATTCGACTAATTCAGGAACTCGGCAATGGCTCCGGATGGTATCCAGCCCATTCGGAAAGCTTTGGTTGGGACAACTCTCTACATGGTTGGCACGAAACGGAGGCAAGGCCCACATACCAGGTCTGGGGGGTTTCACGTCTCCCTTGGCCGCCTAGTATGCCTCGGCTTCTTAAAGATCGACCGAGTGAGCTGAGAATTTCACCTTTGGCACATCATCATTGTGTTGCAAGCTGGAACCATCGAGGACAGAGCGGTCATCACGAGACTTTGAGAAAACCTTTCTTCTCGAAGTCATAACTTTCTTTTTACCAAAGGAATGAAAGAGAGGAGAAAATCTTTTGATTCTAAAAAAAAGAATATTTGTGGAAATGTGCAAGTGAAGAATTTGTAAAACCACTCCACATATTTATTGAATAAAGGATTCACTATTTCACCTCTAGGTTTCAGACGTCAGATCCTGCCTAACTCATCCAATATGCTTAAAAACGCTCGCAATAATATCACAATTCTGACGAGTTGGGGGGCTAAATGTTGGGGTCAAAATTGGTTACAGCGGAATCAACATCGGAAACCTACCGGGAAAATGCGTTCTTTGTGCAAGAAAGAGATAATGTCTCAGAAAAAGGGGAACGGGAAAAATCGAGGTCAAATCTCGATGGATCACAAAGAAGCGGTATGCACAGATAGGTCATCAGGAAGAATTTGTCCAAAGACCTCGGGTAAACGTATCCCCGAACGGCAATACGACGAAACGACTTGAAGACTCAATCATCCAACTCCCCGGACGGAAAAAAATGGTCGAGAAAGACGTCCAACTTTTCGAACGGACAAATCAAGCCAAATAGGCCGACCAACTCGCCCCTTCGAGGAGTTAGACTTGTCCTACTAGCCGAATGGGCGAGTTGTACGGCATGGACCGACCGACTCGCCCATACGGCAATTTGGACGGCATGGACCGACCAACTGTTAGAATTCATGAGTGTTTGTCTCATGTCAAGAGAGTATTCAGTCAACTTGTGACTGAATTCCCTTCTACCAACAACAAGAACTCACAACTACAAGGAAGAGACAATCAACTTGTGATTGAATCCTCTCAGCAAAACACTCTACATACCATTATAATCTAACAAGATAAAGTGGCTGTGAGATTGATACAACACCTAGAATTAAACTATCTCTAGTATGAATCTATCCTTGTGAAGTAACACAACACTTATAGCTTGTGTACTTAAGACTAAAAAAGAGAAAGAATCAGTAAGCTAGAGTAAGAGAAGATTAATTAAGAGTTTAGAGGTGATTTTAGAGTAGAATGGGCAAGCAATGATCTGCCATTAGGCAGATCCTAAATCGTGTATCACAACCTCTCTACATTGTGAAGAACTTGAAGAACACTTAGTAAAGAGATGGAGATACAAGAATTTTGTATAAGCTTGTCTCTTATTTCTTGCTTAATTCAGAATCAAGATACAACACATATATAGAGTTTAAACTTGCATGAAAGAGGACAAGGAGACAAGAACATCATAATTGGGTTTGGAATAGTAACATCCACTCCCAACAACTCCAATTTGAATTTGAACTTGTAGATCCACATTTGAACTTCAAATCCCCTTCTAGAAGCTTTCTTAGGCGTGCTCAGGTTGAGCTGAGAAAGCCTCTCAGCTTCTTTGCCTTCCAAGCCACTCTAGACTAAATCACTCTTGCTTGAGCGGGCAGCAGAACACCTGCAACTTGTAACTGAAGTAACTTCCAAACCATAACTCATTTTGGACTGATTCCAATTCGGCGCGTGCCCTTGATGAGTTTAGAATGTAGGACAATTGGTTTCATGGTCAAATTCTTCATGGTTAGGAATTTACACCCCTTTTCCTGAGACATGCCAGTGTGAACTCCATCACTAGCATTTTTCTTCTTCATTCTAATACTCCCCCTCAAGCTTGACCATAGGAGATCATTGGGCAAGCTTGGAACCTTGAAGAAGCTCCCTCATTAAAAACCTTAGCAAGAAAACCTCATGGGACAAAACTTTCTAAGGGAAAAAGAGTGGACTTCTACAAAGCTAGGGATTGGCCAATGAGTTCTATGTGTCTTAGAACCAGTGTGGTTGGACACATAGACTCTGGATCAAGGCCTTTCTTAAACAGCAAGTATGAACTCCATAACTTGCACACATCATTTCTTGGATCATCTCTTCTACAAGCTGGTTTGTTGTCTCCCTCTTGCTTGTGACTTCTTGCCATCTTCAAGGAGAGTTATGGTCTACTAGCTTCTGCTATAGAGAACTCCAAGTACCTTCTACATAATGCATAAACACTTGCATCAATTCTCAAGGCATAAACCAATCAATTCATATTTATAGATTGAAATGGTTACTCCCCTTGCATATGGTTGGTATGAATGGTGAGGAGTGTCTCTTGGACACTTGAATCCTCCATATTATCTGAGGTGAGGCAATGGACGACTTGGACCTTCAGGATAGCTCACCATTACCCCTCCTCAAGCTTGATCCGAAGAGAATAAGTGAAGGATCAAGCTTGGAAGTGAGCACATTGAGTATTGAAACCAGGAGCGCATCACCCCTACAGCTGCGCTTAAGTCAACCGGTTCCTCCCTTAGTCTTTTCTCCACTGCCTCTTGTAAGTCTTTTGAACCAGGAGCTCAACACCCAAACAGGCTGCGCTTCTTCAACCGGTTTCACACACAAAACATCTCTCCATGGTCAGGAATGTACATCATGTGTAGGCTCTGAATGACACAGGAATATACATCATGTGTAGGCTCTGATCAGCATGGACAATGTCCTTATTCTTTGTCTTGGACTGGTGATGAACATAAACAACACTTGTGTACCTGAAACACCAATCAAACTCCAGCAAGAATTAGACCACACACACTAGGATCAGACCTTGATAACTCACCAATTCTGATCCCAATGATTTAAGAAAAGTAACCAGTGAATAAGTAACCAATAGAATAAGTGAATGAGTAACAAGAGAGTGAGAAAATGAGTAACCAGAGTATTAGTAGAATGATCCATGGCATGGTCCATGATCAAACTGGGAGAGAACCAGTCACATCTTAGCTGATCCATCAACTTCACCCAAAAGGTCTCCATTGGTTCTAACTTCAGAATGCGCTTGCACCTCCAGGCAACATACTCCTTCTGTCAAGCTGATCCATCGCTTTCCACCAGACTCTTCACACCAGGTTCTTCAATCTGGGGCAATGGGTTCTAACTTCAGATATGTTTTGTGCCCATACATTTAACTTCATGTCTCAATGAGACTATGATCATATCAGTCATTTGAATCTGTGAACTTAGAACATCAAAGACAGAATCAGTGGTGGAACTTCCTAGTGAGGGCACACTCACGCTTGTGGAAGTTCCAAGAGTGCCAAAGAGAGTGAATGATCATTGTAAAATGAGAGAAAGAGATTGTAAGAATATGATAACAAGACTGAGAGTATAAGTAACCAAAAGTGTAGTGGATGATGGTGAGATGGAGAGTATAAGCGGAAGCATCTTCAGTCCATGACCTTCGAGGTTCTATGGCTGAGCAAAACATCAAACCACAGCCCTAAGGTGTTCATGGTTGATCACCAATTCTGGAGAGGCAATGACTTCTCAACCAGTCTTTCATTACATGGATGCAAGGACATGCTCCCTTCAAGAGATTCCTGCAACCTTAACAACAACAATAATTCATTAAGAGATTAGATCACACAAAGGTGATTTCTGGAGAACAGAACAAGAGTCAATGGAACACAATTCTTTGTCCATCAACCAAGTTCAAAGGCCATAAAGGCCAAGAGAAGAAAACCTTTTCTTTCAAAGAAACCTTGTAAAGCAATTTTAAAGCATTTTTCTAAGGAACTAAAACCTTTTACAGTGGCTTTAATAAACCAAGAATTCATCAAGAACTTATCAAAAATAATTTTAAAATACTTTTCCAGAATGTTAAAAATACTTTCCAAAACCTTTTCATATGGAAAATCAATTTCCAAAATATTTTCAAGAGTATTCAAACTCAAAACAATCTTTTAATCACTCTCCCTCCCTCAAGCATATATTTTTACAGATTTACTAGCCCAAGCTTATTAAGAGAAACAAGAGGAGAGGAATAAAAGAGTTTGAAATCACAATGCAAAACATTTTTCAGAATTCAAAATCCTTTCAAAGAACACACATATCTTTGAAATCGAATTTTTTTCAAGTGTTTTTCAAGACACAAGTTTAATCTTTTCTCCCTCCCTCAAGCAGGTATGAACAGACTTTATTCTTTCATCCAAAAGCTTAAACAATGAGGAGATCAAGGGGAGAGTCATTGATTTAAAAAAACTTTTAAAGACTTGCATCTTCAGTAAACACTCAGATTTTGAAATCATAACTCATCTAAACTCTCTACTGTCCAAGTTTTGAATCCTAGCCACATAGCTCCTCAAAACTAATTTAAGTCAGAGAGAGAGAGAGAGTTTCAGATGAAGAAACAGACACAAAAGAAGTGAGTTCATCCCAAGAAGAGCAACAAGGCTCTGATACCATGTTAGAATTCATGAGTGTTTGACTCATGTCAAGAGAGTATTCAGTCAACTTGTGACTGAATTCCCTTCTACCAACAACAAGAACTCACAACTACAAGGAAGAGACAATCAACTTGTGATTGAATCCTCTCAGCAAAACACTCTACATACCATCTGAATCTAACAAGATAAAGTGGCTGTGAGATTGATACAACAACTAGAATTAAACTATCTCTAGTATGAATCTATCCTTGTGAAGTAACACAACACTTATAGCTTGTGTACTTAAGACTTAAAAAGAGATAGAATCAGTAAGCTAGAGTAAGAGAAGATTAATTAAGAGTTTAGAGGTGATTTTAGAGTAGAATGGGCAAGCAATGATCTGCCATTAGGCAGATCTTAAATCGTGTATCACAACCTCTCTACATTGTGAAGAACTTGAAGAACACTTAGTAAAGAGATGGAGATACAAGAATTTTGTATAAGCTTGTCTCTTATTTCTTCCTTAATTCAGAATCAAGATACAACACATATATAGAGTTTAAACTTGCATGAAAGGGGAAAAGGAGACAAGAACATCATAATTGGGTTTGGAATAGTAACATCCACTCCCAACAACTCCAATTTGAATTTGAACTTGTAGATCCACATTTGAACTTCAAATCCCCTTCTAGAAGCTTTCTTAGGCGTGCTCAGGTTGAGCTGAGAAAGCCTCTCAGCTTCCTTGCCTTCCAAGCCACTCTAGACTAAATCACTCTTGCTTGAGCGGGCAGCAGAACACCTGCAACTTGTAACTGGTGTAACTTCCAAACCATAACTCTTTTTGGACTGATTCCAATTCGCCGCGTGCCCTTGATGAGTGTAGAATGTATGACAATTGGTTTCATGGTCAAATTCTTCATGGTTAGGAATTTACACCCCTTTTCCTGAGACATGCCAGTGTGAACTCCATCACTAGCATTTTTCTTCTTTATTCTAATACCAACTTGCCCGTACGGCGAGTTGGACGGCACTGACCAACCAAATAGCCTGTTCAGGGAGTTGGAGAAGCCCAACTCGTTGAATGGGGGAGTTAGATGGCATGAGCAATCCGACTCGCTCATTTGGCAAGTCAGTTCAATCAATCCATTTTCACCTCGTCCTCGTTAACTCCTTCTTTCGCTACTTGATTGAACTTATCTTTGTTATGTCTCAATCAGGATTGACATTGGAACTTTACCGAAAGAACTCGTTTTCTCGAGAAGGGATCAGGTTGATCGTATAAGATGGTAACGGTTAACTAAACACCTAAAGCCACATGCCCGTATGAAAGATCATAACTCTCGGACGACGTCGTCTTAGCAATGCTCTTTCGATAAAATCGTAGAAATGCCTAAGTCAGAAAACGGCCCGATGAGGTCCAAAGCTCGGCTAAAGGCCTACTCGTAATTTTATCCGAAATCAAGCCCAAAATTTGTGACGGTTTATCTTTTTTCTTGCAGGAAAGGATAAATGTTAAGTTCAGAAGATAAATGTCAAGATCGAAGGATAAATTTTAAGTTTCCGAAGATAATCATGAAGATCGAGGAAAAAAAGGAATATTTCCGTGAAGCGATAAATTTGACCAAGGGTAGAAGGGGAAACAGCAAACCGCCTCTGGAGGAGTATATAAGGCTTCAAGGGTGATGATGTAGAGGACACACAAAAATCTCCACTCGGAGCAAACATAGCTTAGCAGTTAAAGCATTTAGGCAACTCCCTGTTTTGTTATTCGAACTGCAGCTCAACTAGGGTTTTGCAGTCTTAGGTTATTAAAACTAGGGATCTCGCCGACAGCTCTCATAGCCGAGGCCCTATACTGTTGTAAACGCTCATACGCAAATTCGGAATAAGACATCTATTTGCTCTCTTTTCGATTCTTACTTTGTTTTTCGATATTTACTTCGTATTCTAACTGATTGGCGTGTGGTTTAGCAGATATCCGGGACCTCTGGGAAACTAGGGTTTACCCTGCATTCATAATTCAACAGACTCCGACAGTGCGAATTTCGGTTCCCACAGAGTATACAATTTTATGTATACGTACCGACTCCCCCCCCCCATTTAGGGAGGGTGATAGCTGAACTCGTCTTTTGACGAGCTGCCTAGGAACCCCTTTGGTGGATCAAGCTATATCGTAGTTCAATTGGTGTCGTGAGTGTGTTTACTCGGGTTTTTTGCATGCTTTGATTGTCTTAGTTGTATCTGGATCGACGTCTTCTTCCAGGTTTATCTCCACCTGTTGGGTCGAGCTTTAGGCTCGGAAACTTGTTGTTTTTTGGTGTCTAAAACTGTTGCTTGAGTAAACGATGCTAAATTGTCTTTCTTCGAATTTGTTGAGATATGATGAGGAATATATGGTTAGATTTGGATATGAGAAGCTTGGGAACACTGGAGAATATTGTGTTTAGGGTCGACCATGTCGTACAGTCCGTAGGAGTCGACCATACCATCCGTACGGGTCGACCGTACATCGACCACAGGGAAGGTTTACGCGGATCGGGTAAAATTGTAACTTGGCTAGGTTTACCCTTGTTACCTTACTGATATGACAATGGGGAAGGAAAGGAGACCAAGCCTTGACAGGCTGCCAGAAGCTCGACAGGGAAAGGTACCTTGGTCCAAGATTCCAAGATGCCAAAGCATGTGAAGCACCTCATTGGATGGTTTAAAATGGGACTCTTCTTTACCTTTGACTACGCATGATTATCTTTATCCTCTTGTTCATTAATCTTGTGATCTCCCCTTATACATTGTAACCTCATCATCAATAATACTTAGATAGTTCCTGAGCATTGTTGGGGTCAAAATCGGTTACGACGGAATCAACGTCGAAAACCTACCGGGAAAATGCGTTCTTTGTGCAAGAAAGAGATAATGTCTCGGAAAAAGAGGAACGGGAAAATCGAGGTCAAATCTTGATTGACCACAAAGGAGCGGCTGCACAAATAAGTCAGCAGGAAGAATTTGTCCAAATACCTCGGGTAAACGTATCCCCAAAAGGCAATACGACGAAACGACTAGAAGGCTCGATCATCCAACTTTCCGGATGGAGAAGATGGTCTAGCAAGACGTCCAGCCTGTCGAGGCAAATCAACCCACATAGGCCGACCAACTCGCCGAACGGGCGAGTTAGATGGCATGAGCAATCCGACTCACTCGTTCGGCAAGTCGGATCAATCAATCCATTTTCATCTCGTCCTCGTTAACTCCCTCATTTGATACTTGATCAAACTTATCTTTGTTCTGTCTTGAATACGACTGACATTGGAACTTTACCGAAAGAACTCGTTTTCTCGAGAAAGGATCGAGTCGATCGTATGAGACAGTAAAGGTAACTAAACACCTATAGCTACACGCCCCGTACGAAATATCCTAACTCTCAGAAGACGTCGTCTTAGCAATGCTCTTACGACAAAATCGTAGAAATGCCTAAGTCAGAGAACGACCCAATGAGGTCCAAATCTCGGCTAAAGGCCCACTCGCAATTTTATCCGAAATCAAGCCCAAATTTTGTGACGGTTTATCTTTTATCTTGCAGGAAGGGATAATGTTAAGTTCAGACGATAAAATGTTAAGATCGAAGGATAAATGTTAAGTTTCTGAAGATAATCATGAAGATCGAGGAAAAAAAGAATATTTCTGTGAAGCGATAAATTCAACCAAGGGCAGAAGGGGAAACAGCAAAATGCCTCTGGAGGAGTATATAAGGACTTCAAGGGTGATGATGCAGAGGACACATGAAAATCTCCACTCAGAGCAAACATAGCTTAGCACTTAGAGCATTTAGGCAACTTTCTGTTTTTGTTATTCGAGCTGCGACTCAACTAGGGTTTTGCAGTCTTGGGTTATTAGAACTAGGGATCTCACCGACAGCTCTCATTGTCAAGACTCATATCCTGTTGTAAACGCTCATACGCAAATTCGGAATAAGACATATATTTGCTCTCTTTTCGATTCTTACTTTGTTTTCCGATATTTACTTCGTATTCTCACTGGTTGTCGTGTGGTTTAGCATATATTCGGGACCTCTAGGAAACAAGGGTTTACCTGCGTTCCTAATTCAACCGAAATCGATAGTGCAAATTTTGTTTCCCATATTTTGGCGCTAGAAGGAGCGAGGGTACGGATCAATCTAACTCTCAGCCATCGACGCTCAGTCAAACCATGTCAGATCTCAACAACCAACGGCCTCGTGACAATGATGTCATCGTCGAAAACGTTGAAAACGCTTCAGCGACGATTTTCACTATGGTCAATGCCGAAGCAAACACCACAGTGTTCGAGGAGGTGAAAAAGATTTTCTCGACTTTTGAGAAGAAGTCGGCAGAACAGGATAAGGTCATGAACTCCCTCGCTAAACAGGTTGAAACCTTCACAGCAAGGAAAAGGGCCATTTATCCGCGGGGAATAACCCGAATCCGCGGAAGAAGACTCGACTTCGCAACACCTTTGGACCGGTCCGACAACGCGCAAGGCAAACCGTCTGGACAAAACCCTGACGAAGTGACCCCCGCGCCAACACGGAAAAATCGGGAGACCTTCCTCCTATCGAGGAAGATAAAGGAGGAGAAGTCAAACGCGTCGACAAGGAATCTAGCAGTCAATCCAAACCTACGGACAAAGATTCAGACATACATCTGCGCCGCACAAGGAGTCGAGCAGCTAGGGACGAGTCCCAGTTCGAAAACCCTATGAACAAAGAAGAAGAAGCTGTCTTATGGAAAGAACAGGAAGAACTGGCTGAGGAGCAAACTCAGAGAACCGGCAGCAAACGCCGACAAAGTCAGAAATATGCTAGCAAGAGTTCCCAAATTCGCGATCTCCGCGATGATCTCATGAAAACGGTGGCCGAAGTCAGAGCGGTTAAGTCCTAAATCCACCACGCTACTACCACCACACCGGAGATCGATCTACTGCTCAAAGAAGCTTAAAAACACCCTTTACTACTCGTATTACTGAAACTAAGGTTTCGGATCCTGGGATAGTCAAAATGATGCTATACGATGGAACTACTGATCCTAAGGCACACCTACAGGCTTTTAAGGTCACGATGGGTATAGCCAGGTTTAGAAAAAACGAGAGAGATTCTGGTGAATGCCGCCTCTTCGTAGAAAACCTCTGCGGAGCAGCGCTAGAATGGTTCTCTCGCCTCTGGCGAAACTCCATCAGAAGCTTCCGCCAGCTTGCCCCAGAATTCCTCAAACAATACTCGATGTTCATAGATCGAGAAACCTCCAACGTAGACCTCTGGAGCTAGTCTCAGGGAGAGGACAAAACTCTCCGCAACTTCATAAAACGGTTAAAAACCGTCATGGCTAGAGTCAGAAGGATAAACTACAAAGTCGCAATAGACGCACTTCGAAAAACGCTCTGGTTCAAGTCGAAGTTCAGGAAGTTGATAACTTTTGAAAAGCTGTGTACAATCCAAGACGCGCTTCACAAAGTCACATATTACATTATCTTTGAAGAAGAGACGAGGGTCTTGTCCCAGAAATGGAAGCCAACAAAGATCGCGTCGTAGGACCCGGGGTCAGATCAGAAATCAAAAAAGAAAAACCCTCGCAACGACAGAAGCGTCCAACGCGAAGACAAAGAAACGCAGGGAGAGCATAGCTACGCTATTAACTCTGGATCGGAGCAAGGACGACGACAGGTAATACGTGGACCCGAAATTCAAAATACGACGAAAATGCCTTCTGCGACTTTCACCAAACGCGCGGACACTTGACCATTAACTGCAAAGCTCTCGGCGCGAGATTGGCCGCGAAGCTGCTCTCCGGAGAACTCTCAGAAGTCACCAGTGTAAAAGATCTCATCCGTATCTCAGATCGCCCCTCGAAAAATAACAGGACTCCTCAAATAGAGAAACCTTTCCAAGGGGACCAATCGAGAGAAAAGCGCGAAAGAAGGCAGAACGATGAAGGCAACGACAGCAACCGTCGCAGGGTAAAGATGATCATTGGCGGATCACAATGCTGCAGCGACACCGTCTTGGACATCAAAGCTTATCAGCGCAAAGCCGATCTAGCACAAATTCGACAATATGGCCAACGATTAATGACACTCCGAAAGGAGCAATCACTTTCGACGAATAATAAGCCAGAGGAATCGATCAGCCACACTGAAATCCACTCGTAATCGATCTCGTAATTAGAGATCTCAAGGTCGCTAGGGTTGTCATCATCACCGGAATCACACTGAACGTCATCTTTTGCGACACTCTCAAACGAATGAACATCGAGTTAGGCGAAGTTGTACCATCGCCTAAGCCGCTAACTTGTTTCTCTGGCACGACATTAATGACCCTTGGATCTATCAAATTACCTGTGTTGGCAAAAGAAGTCACCAAGATCGTCGATTTCGCGGTCGTCGACCACCCAGCCATCTATGGGCACGCCTTGGCTAAACGCCATGAGGGCAGTCCCATTGATTTACCACTTAGGCATTAAGTTCCCAACTCACAACGGGATAGCCGTAATTTGGGGCTGCCAGAATCAGTCAAGACGCTTCTTCCTGGCCGAGCACAAGCTAAGACAAATCAAGAACACCGAGATAAAAAGGGCCAAGCGCCTGAGGATAGCCCAGGCGTCAGCCGAAAGTACTTCGGACAAGGTCAACCCAGAACCGTTGATTCTAGCAACGGCCAGCAAACAACCAGTTCCAGTGCCCGACGCATCCATCCCATCAAAGAAGAAAAGTCCAACGGAAGGCGTCGACTCAGCAACTGACGCAGTTGACACAAACACAACGGCTGAGTAAACAAACTCGCCCCAACAAACAGAACTACGAGATGGCTTGATCCTCGAAAGAGGTAAGTAGACAGGTCGTCAAAAGACGAGTTCCACTATCCCCCGCTCTAAAAAGGGGGGGAGTGGGTACATATACGAATACTCGTATTCCCACATTCAGAAATAAAAAATTTTGATGCCTTGTACTCGAGATTTTCAAAAAAAATCGAAAATAAAGACTTCTTTATAAATTTGTAAATTATCTATTATCCCGAAAAGAAACACTATGTTATACATCCATACACGAGCAAAACGATTATCGCACCATCCCAGAAACGGAAACTCGCGAAAAATTGTTCTGCCTCAAAACGGATCACCTCTACACCATCTTATCTCGGTCGAATCATCGATTCTCGACCAAAGCATGAGATCCTGGTTCCATATGCTCAAAGTGTTTGCAAAGTGAGTTTTCGAAAAAATAGGCGAGTCGTCGTCTGAATTTTCGAGAATACACCCCTAGTCCATTCGCAACTACAAAACACTTGGCAACTGGCCCCGCCGAGCACTTTAGCTGTCTTAAACAAACGCACTCAGGTCCGTCCTAAGGACAGATCCTCTCACATCCGACTAGGATAAACAGCGCGCTATAGAAGAAATCTGAAATTTTGGTCAGCACTTTCAGGAGACTTAAAAATTGTCCCTGAGAGATGCCCGACTCCGACCAAACAAGTCATATAAGCCGAGAACCTATCGCGGACTTTAAATCGAAACGGATTCAGGTTAAAATCAAAATAAGCAAAATGAAAGCCGATGAGTCATCGCAAAGCCTTAAACCGAAAGTAAACCTAGGTCTTGTCCTAAACCCAGCACACTGGTCTCTAACGTCTCAAGGCATGATATCGAAAAGATATGAGATCCGAAAAGCATGTCTCTTTGTCCGTATCTAAATATTCCCAAAACTTCAAAAACTCCTCGAACATCTCGCGCGAACAACAAATAGGATGATCCGCAAAAAAGGGAGGAAGTCGAGATAACAACTCGAAATTTCTTTCAACACTAAACAAATCCCAAACACCTTTCAAGGCCACACTCGTCCAGTCCGGCTACATACGACCATATTCGTCCGACAAACGAGAAAAAACAGAAACGTGCAATAATATAGAAGAGAGCATTCTCGATTCAGTCGCGACCTTGTGTACTCATCAAAATCAAAGAACCCGGTCATCAATCTACCGAGTGAATAGTCATTGATATCCATAAGAGCCGTCAGCTGGTTTACCTTGCCCATCTCATTGGCATTCCCCACCTCGGCCTCCACCGTGTCGGGAGAAACAGGAATCAGATCCCACTGTTCCCAAATCCTCTCTTCGATCTGAGGAATCTCAAAGTCTATATCCCTCTCGTTCATATTCTCGGTTTGCCTCGCATATTCGGCACCGAACAAATAATTAGGAGCCTGCGTGAGGTACAGCCCGTCCACAGCGCCACGGCGCTCGCAATAATCTCCGAAGTCCTTGTAACCCTTTGTAAGCTCCTCGAATTCATGCGAGAAATTTTGGCAATGGGTTTTCATGACTTTGGCCATTTCTCTCTTCCCTCGCCTATAGGCACGACGAACCTCCGTCGTGACTGACTCCCTCTCACGATGACGGAAAATTTCCAACTCACCTCTCAGATGAGTGATCTCATTATTGGCTGTCTCAGCCATTAACTGAGCCATGCGTGCCTCCTGGCAGATCGCTTCAAGAGCTCGGTTCATCATAAGGAGACCATGCGAAATATCTCAAAGTCAAGAAAAAAGTTCGCCCTCGAAAAAGGATAATAAAAGCTTACCTCGTTGACCATCCGCGATGCTTGGGTAAACTTCGGGGCTTCCCTAGATCCACCTCCGTCCGGAGGATAATCAAAACCGAGCAGCTCATTGAGATCATCCCGTTCACCACTAATCCCGCCTATTTGACTATTTAGGTAATATCTAAGTATATTATTGGAGGAGCACCACTCAATAGCCACTTCATCCTCGACAACGATGTGTTTGTCCTTCCGAGACTTCGGTCTTTCTTCTCTCGTGCAAACCACGCACAGAACAAATCCATCCATGACGACTCCGATCTTTCCTCGACTGGCAAATCTGGCTGGTACCGAGAACGGTGGAGAGCAACAGCACGATGGACCCTTTTTGGGATAAACGTTGCCTAAAAACACGGGCGACCGTGAAGAAAATCTTGGATGGTATCCAGACCTTCCGGAATCGGAGGGATAAGATTGGTCTCTGAAAATCAAATGTAAACAAAACGTATTAGAGATTAAACTTCACCGGAACAAAAAAAAGAGAGAAAAGGGGCTACACTTGACCAAGGATACCTTTCAGACCCATCTAGTCCTAAAGACAGAGAGGCTGTTTGCTTCTATAGACGCATCGTCAACATGGACGGAAAAGAAGTGCTTCCACCATTCATGATAGTTCAACACAAATTCGCTTATGATTGTCATCCCCGACCGGGGCCTCAGCTGAATTATGGACGACTTCCCGACTGGTTTGAGCAAAGCGTCGAGATGGTTGGCATCAAGGGTTATACTCAACTCTAAACTCAGCACGAGAATCCTGACAATATGCTGCAAACCACACGGGTGTATTTGACTAATCGATATCTTGGAACAATCGAGAAGTCGCGCTATGACCTCGGGAATAGGAAACCACAAATGGCATTGCGTCAGGTACACCTCGTAACACGTAAAGTAACCCTCGGGCAGAAACTCAACAACCTCTCCAGCCTCCGGAAGACAAAATTCGACTGATTCAAGAACTCAGCAATGGCTCTGGATGGTATCCAGCCCATTCGTACAGCTTTTTCAGGGACAACCCTCTACAGGCTTGGCACAAAGTCTGGGGGTTTCACGTCTCCCCTGGCCGCCCAGTATGCCTCGGCTTCTTCACGATCGACCTAGTGAGCCGAGAATTTCACCTTTGGCACAACATAATTGTGTTGCGATCTAGAACCATCGGGGACAGAGCGGTCATCACGAGACTTCGAGAAAACCTTTCTTCTCGAAGACATAACTTTCTTTTTACCAAAGGAATGAAAGAGAGGAGAAAATCTTTTGATTCTTAAAAAAAAAGTTTGTGGAAATGTGCAAGTGAAGAATTTGTAAAACCACTCCACAAACTTATAGAAGAAAGGATTCACTATTTCACCTCCAGGTTTCAGACGTCAGATCCCGCCTAATTCATTCAATATGCTTAAAATGCTTGCAAGAACATCATAGTTCTAACGAGCTGGGAGGCTAATTGTTGGGGTCAAAATTGGTTACGACGGAATCAACATCGGAAACCTACCGGGAAAATGCGTTCTTTGTGCAAGAAAGAGATAAATCAAGGTCAAATCTCAATTGACCACAAAGGGGCAGTCTGCACAAATAAGTCATCGGGAAGAATTTTTCCAAAGACCTCGGGTAAACGTATCCCCGAATGGCAATACAACGAAGCGACTAGAAGACTCAATCATCCAACTACCCAGACGGATAAAATGGTCAAGCAAGACGTCTAGCTTGTCGAATGGGCAAATCAAGCCACATGGGCTGACCAAGTCGCCCTTTCGGCGAGTTGGAAGGCACATACCGACCAACTCGCCTGTAGTCCAACTCGCCGTACGAGCGAGTTGGACGGCAAGGACCTACCAACTCGCCCGTACGGTGAGTTGGACGGCACAGACCAACCAACTCGCCGAACGGGCGAGTAAGATGGCATGGGCAATCCGACTCGCTCTTTCTGCAAGTCAAATCAATCAATCCATTCTCACCTCATCCTCATTAACTCTCTCTTTGAATACTTGATCGAACTTATCTTTGTTCCGTCTCGATCAGGATTGACATTGGAAATTTACCGAAAGAACTTGTTTTCTCAAGAAAGGATCGGGTCGATCGTATGAGACGGTAACGGTTAACTAAACACCTAGAGCCAAACGCCCCATACAAAATATCCTAACTCTCAGACGACATCGTCTTAGCTATGCTCTTTCAATAAAATCGTAGAAACGCCTAAGTCAGAAAAGGGCCCGATGAGGTCTAAAGCTCGGCAAAGGCCCACTCATGATTTTATCCGAAATCAAGCTCAAACTTTGTGACGGTTTATCTTTTATCTTGCAGGAAGGGATAAATTTTAAGTTTGAAAGATAAATGTCAAGATCGAAGAATAAATGTTAAGTTTCCGAAGATAATCATGAAGATCGGGGAAAAAAGGAATATCTCCGTGAAGCGATAAATTCGACCAAGGACAGAAGGGGAAACAGCAAACCGCCTCTGGAGTAGTATATAAGGACTTCAAGGGTGATGATGTAGAGGACACACAAAAATCTCCACTCAGAGAAAACATAGCTTAGCACTTAGAGCATTTAGGCAACTCTCTGTTTTGTTATTCGAGCTGCAACTCAACTAGGGTTTTGCATTCTTAGGTTATTAGAACTAGGGAACTCTAATGTTCCCAAACATTTATGGAGTGATGTTGTGTGATCAGCTTGCTACATTATCAACCGCATTCCAACCAAAGTTATTCAAGACCTGTCTCCGGTTGAGGTCTTAAACAAGTACAAACCTCCTTTGGATTATCTCTGCATGTTTGGGTGTCTTTGCTTTGTGATGGTTCTTGGGGAGCTGTGTAACAAGATTGAAGCCAAGAGTGTCAAGATTATGTTTATTGGGTATTCAACCACTCAAAAGGGGTATAAATGCTATGAACCGGCCAGCATAAGGGTGTTAGTATCAAGGGATGTGAAGTTTGTGGAAACAAAAGGCTACTATGAAGACGAGTTACCCCAAGAATCAGATAGAGCAGCTAATCTAAGGATGATACTAGAAGGACTTGGTATTAATGTTACCTAGGGTCCAAAGACTAAACCTCCTAGACAGACAAGTGCACAAAAATCACCCCACCTTGACCATGAGAGGGGGAATGATGAACCTAGTGCGGACATTCGTGATCAAGATGAAGGGAAACAAGTTGAAACACAAGAAGAGGCTGAGAATGATGCTGGTGGAATGGGTCCAAGTGAGCTAAGTGGACCAAGGCCGGGTGGTTTGGGTGGACCAATGAAATGGATCCTTCCCACAGAAGGTACCATATTACTGGAAGATGGTGTTCAAAAAGTGAAAGATCGTGGTCAAGAAGTGGAGCAGGCTGGTTTAGAAATTACATTGAGAAGAAGTGCGAGGTTGAGGAAAAAGCCACCAAGCTCAAATTAGGTCAATACAGGAACTTACTACAATGCACAAGCCATGGAGCACCCTTCTCAAGCTGGTTGTTCTTTTGCTGAGTATCCTAAGGAGAATTGTGTATTCATGATCAGTCTAGATGAAAGTTGCATTCCTAAATCATATGAAGAAGTTATGTTAGACAAGGCATGGAGAGAATCAGTAGAGGGTGAAGCCAATGCTATGATCAAGAATGACACTTGGTATGAGAGTGAACTACCAAAAGGGAAGAAGGTTGTGTCAAGTAGATGGATCGCTATCAAATATCTTGCAAATGGGAAGGTTAATAGAAAGAAAACCAGACTGGTGGCAAGAGGGTTTACCCAAAAGTATGAAGAAGACTACATTGATACTTTTGCACCAGTGGCTAAGCTTCATACAATCTGAATTGTGTTGTCTTTGGTGGTGAACCTTGAATGGGGCCTTTCGCAGATGGATGTGAAGACTGCCTCCTTGCAAGGAGAGCTTGAAGATGAAGTGTAGATGTATCCTCCACCTGGTTTGAGTAAAATGTGTTGAGGCTAAAGAAGGTTATCTACAGCCTTAAGCAGTCGCCAATAGCTTGGTATAATAAGTTAAGCACAACCTTGAATGGTAAAGATTTAGGAAGTCTGAACTTGATCACACCCTCTTCACTCTCACAACCCCCTCAGGTATTGATGTTCTCCTTGTGTATTTTGATGATATCTTTATCACTGGAAGTGATCAAAATGGTATCAAATCAACCAAGGAGTTCTTTAAGTCAATGTTTGAAATTAAAGACTTGGTAAAAATAAAATACTTCCTTGGAATTGAGATATGTAGATCCAATGAATGGTTGTTTATGTCCCAAAAAAATATACACTTGATCTTTTGAAAGATGCAGAGAAATATGAGACGACTAAGATGCCATTGGAAGATGGATACAAGGTCCCACGTGAGGTGGAGATTGAAGATAGCAAGCCATTCAATGATCCTAAGCTTTATAGAAAGCTTGTTGGTAAGTTGATATACTTAACCATTACACGACCTGATATATGTTTTGCTGTGAATCAGGTGAACCAACATATGCAAGTTCCAAAGGAGCATCATTTGCGCATGGTAGAAAGGATCTTGATGTACCTGAATGGATCCTGGATCAAGGGGTCTAGATGGGTTGCAATAGGTGCACTAAAGTTGTTGGTTATTTTGATGCGGATTGGGCTGGTGATAGGACTGATAGAATGTCTACTACTGGCTATTGTACCTTTATTGGGGGAAACCTGGTTACATGGACGAGCAAGAAGCAGAAGTTGGTCTCATATTCCAGTGCAGAACCCGAGTATAGAGCAATGTTGAAGCTGAAAAACGAGTTAGTTTCGATCAAAGGAATACTAAAGCACTTGGAGATTGATCAAGCTACACCTATGACCATGCATTGTGACAGCCAAGCTACCATACATATTGCCTCCAGTGTTTCATGAGAGTACCAAACATATTGAGGTGGATTTCCATAAGGTTAGACAGATGATTGTATAAGGAGTCATATTGTCGGGCTACACTAGAAGTGAAGATCAATTGGCCAACGTGTTTACCAAGGCAGCAAGACTGAAAACAATGGTGTCCATTCATACTTGTCTAGGACTCATTGATCTCACTACAAGGAGCTAGTCCCCTTGCCATGAGGTCTACACTCTTTTCCCTCATCAAGGTTTTATCCCATAGGGTTTTCTTTGACGAGGTTTTTAATTATGAGAATCTCATGGCTTCCAAGCTTGTCCAATTACCTTGGTCAAACTAGAGGGGGGAGTGTTCAGATATGATGAGGAAGATATGATCAGATTTGGAGATGAGTAGCTTGGGAACACTTGGAGAAGATTGTGTTTAGGGTCGTCCAGGCCGTATAGTCCGTACGGATCGACCGTACCGTCCGTACGGGTCGACCGTACCGTCCGTACGAGTCCACAGTATCGTCCTTACGGGTCGACCATACCGTCTATACGGGTCGACCGTACCCTCCATACGGGTCGACCATACCCTACCTACGGGTCGACCGTACCGTCCATACGGGTCGACCGTACCGTCCATACGGGTCCACTGTACCGTCCGTACATGTTGACCGTACATCGATGAAAGGCAAGGTTTACCCGGATCGGGTAAAATTGTAACTTGCCAAGGTTTACCCTTGTTACCTTACTCATTCGACTGTTGAGAAGGAAAGGAGACCAAGCCTTGACAGGCTGTCAAAAGCTGGAAAGGGGAAGGTATCTTGGTCCATTGCGGTAGTCGTGACTTGCCTCTGTTTATGTTCGGCTAGGTCGCAAAGTCACGACTGTTTCTGGAATCCCCAGAATGCGGCAATCCTATTAGGAGTCGGGAATTTGATGCCTAGATGATATGCCGATGGGACGGCCTTCATGGCATTTAACCAAGGCGTTCCCATGATTACATTGTAGATGGCTGGGTGGTCGACGACCGAAAATTCGAGGATTTTCGTGACTTCCTTTGTCATGACTGGGAGTTTGATTGATCCGAGAGTCATTGATGTTATGCCCGAAAAACCGGTTAACAGTTTTTGCGTTGGTATGACTTCTCTTAGCTCGACTTCCATGCTTTTGAGAGTGTCACAGAAGATGACGTTGACCGTGCTTCCCATGTCCACGAGGATTCTGACGACTTCGAGATCCTTAATTACGAGATCAATAACGAGTGGGTCCCTGTGGGGCTGGTCGATTCCACGGGCTTCCTCTTCTTTGAAGGCGATGGAAATGTTTGGAATGTTGCGGAGTAGAGACCAACTTGGCCAGCTTGCGCTTAACTCATCTTTCCGCTGATAAGACTTGATTGACAAGACCGTATCACTGCAGTACTGCAATCCCTCGATGATCATGTTTACTCTGCGATGATTGTTGTCGTTACCCTTTTTGTCCTATCTCCTTCCATGCTTTTCGCCTGCCTGATACCACCGAGAAGAGTTTTCTGATTGCGGGATTTTATCAGTCTTTGGCGGGCGATCGGAATTGCGGATGAGATCCTTTACGCTCGTTATATTGGAGATATCTCCTGCTAGCAACTTCGCAGACAGCCTTGCCCTGAGAACTTTGCAGTTGACGGTTGTGTGGCCTCGAGTCTGGTGGAAGTCGCAAAAGGTGTTCTCGACGGATTTTTTGGGTCCATGTGTTACCCGTCGTTCGCCCTTGTTCCGATCCGGAGTTGATGGGATAGTTATGCCCTCCCTGGAAATCTTCTCCCTCGTGATGGACGTACTTTTCGTTACGAGACTTTTTCTTTTTCGGCTTCTGGTCCGATGTTGAATCTTTTGAGGGCGTCTTCATTGGCTTATGCTTTTGAGATAACAATTTGGTCTCCTCTTCGATGATGATGTAGTATGTGGCTTTGTGGAGCGCATCTTGGATCGTGCGGCACTTGTTGGGAGTTATTCACTTCCTGAATTTTAACTTGTACCAGAGCGTTTTACGGAGCACGTCTATGGCCACTTTGTCGCTTATTCTGCTAAATCTAGACATGACGATTTTGAATATGTTCATGAAGTCGCGGAGAGGTTTGTCTTCCTTTTGAGCCAGGCTCCAAAAATCAACATCTAAGGTTTCTCAGTCTATGAACATAGAGTATTGTTTGAGAAACTCCGAAGCGAGTTGGCGGAAACGTCCAATGGAGATTCGCCTTAGTCAGGAAAAACATTCGAGCGCTGCTCCTTGGAGGTTCTCGACGAAGAGGCGGCAATACTCGATGTCTCTTTCGCTCTCCCTGAATTTTTCACTTCCAATCGTGATCTGGAAATCTCGCAGGTGCGCCTTGGGGTCTGTTTTAAGTGGTTACCTTGATCTTTCCAGGATCTGATTCTTTGTATCGGTGATGCGAGCTGCGAAGGGTGTTTTCCGAGCTTCCTAGAGAAGTCGATCGATTTTGGGCGCGGCACTAGTAGTGTGATGAATTTGAAATTTCATTACTCTTACTTCCACGGTCGTTTCCGTGATGTAGTCACGAAGATCGCGAATCTCGAGATCATCTCCAGCAGTTTTTCGACCTCGTCGGCGTTTGCCGCAAGTTATTTGAGTCTTCTCTTCGGCAAGCTTCTCATGTTCTACCTAGAAGATGTTCTCTTCTTCTTTGGTCATGGGTTTGTCGAACATGAAGTCTTCCTGAGCCATGCGGCTTCTTGTCCTTCTCGGATGCACGTCAGCGTTTTCTTCCAAATTATCAGACTGGTCTTTGGGATCCAGGTCGACATGTTCGACCTCGTGTTCCTCTGTTCCATGCTCCAGTGGTGGAGGGTTTTCAGAGTTTTTCTGAGCAGGGGTTGCCTTGCCGAGATTTTGTCCTAAGGGATTTTCCCGCGAGTTTCCAGGTATGTCCAGCGGAGTTTCGAAGTCGAGTCTTCTCCCGCAAACCTTAGTGGTTCCGCGAGGACGAACTGCTCTGGCTCTTCTCGTTAGGGTTTCGACCTATTTAGCGAGAGGTCCCATGAGTTTCTCATGTTCTTCTGCTTTCTTTTCAAAATTGGAAAACATGTATTTTAACTCCTCGAACGCCACTGGACGTTCACTGCTGGAGTATTGACGTTGTCGTCGATGCTTCCATCGTCGTGATTTTTTTGATTGGTTTGATTGTTAGTAGACAGGTCTGATCGAACGTTGGTGGCCGAGAGTTAAATTGATCATTATCCCCCTCCCCTTCTTCTAGCGCAAACTGTGGGAATTGAAATTCACACTGTTGATTTCCGTAAAATAAGGAAGTTAAGAGACCCTAACTTTCGCAGAGGTCTTGGATTTCTGCTAAGCCATACGTCAAGCAATAAGACAATGAAAAGATACGAAATAATAAATCGATAAAAAAAAAAAAAAGAAGATCTTATTCCTAATTCGTGAATGAGCGTTACAACAGGTTAAGTCTCGGCCGCAAGAGTTCTTGACGAATTCCTTACTTCTAACCACCTAAGACTTTGTAAACCTAGTTGAATTGCAGCTCGAAAATAGAAAACGAAAAAAATTCCTAAATCGCTCTAAGTTCTAAGTTTGTTGTGTCCCCTCTCGTATAGCCTTGGCGTTCTGTATATATACCTCTTAAAGGCAGTTTCCTCTTTTCTTTTATGCCTCTGAGTCGAGTTTATCGCTTTGCGGAAATATACCATTTTTCGATCTTCATGAGTATCCCTCAAAACTTGACATTTATCTTCTACTACGAACAATATATAAACTGTCATAGTGTCTTTGCGCCTAATCTTGTCTAAAATCGTAGATTGTCTTTTAGTCGCATTTTAGACCTTTTCGGCCAATTTTCGACTTAAATGTTTTTATGATTCCTTCGATAGAAAACCTTTGGTACGAATTATAAATAGTTCAAATTACTGGTATATTTGAGGCAAATTTGGTGTTAACACGACCGTTGTCGTTTTATATGATCAATTCGAAATTATATGAGAAAAGACGTCTTTATGGTTTTTATCGTAAAGTTCTAACAGTAACTCCAATCGAGATGAAACAAGAGACAGTGTGGTCGGGGTTCAATGAAGAGACTGATCGGGACCGAGACGGGTGGTGCTGATCCAACTCGCCTGATGGCGAGTTGGACGTGGTCGATTCAACTCGCCATCATGCAAGTTGGGTGGAGACAATTCAACTCGCCAGCAGGCGAGTTGGATAGGGACAGTCCAACTCGCCATCAGGCGAGTCGGATGAGCTGATCCAGTTTGCCTGATGGCAAGTTGGATGGGGACATTCCAACTCGCAATCAGGCGAGTTAGATGAGCTTATCCAACTCACCACCAGGCGAGCTGGATGGGCAATCTCAACTCGCCTGATGGCGAGTTGGACGAAGACAGGCCAACTCGCCATCAGGCGAGTTGGTCGAGCAATGTCTATTCAACTCTCCATCGGGCGGGTTAGACACGGTTGTTTCGATCATTTCGTTGCTCAAGGGTCTTTCCCGTTAACTTGTCGTACAATCCTCTTCTGAATTTGCACGAAGTTCTAGTTTTAGTTTTCCGTACTTTTTGTTTTTTTTTTTAGAAAACAAATGTTTCGGGAACTTTTAGACATTGATTCCGTCGGGACCAATTTTGACCCAAACAGATGTTCAATAAAGCTTTGTTAGCAAAACAAGGATAGAGGATAATGAAGAATCCATCTTCTTTGCTAGATAGAGTTTTTAAGGCTAAATACTTTTGGAATACAAACTTCATTCATGGTAAGAATTATAATACATCAACTTATACTGGGAAAAGCATTCTCCCAACGCATGAAATTCTAAAATGATAGTTGGAGATGGAGAGAGAATTAAGATATGGGAGGACAACTACCTCCGAAGAGGTAATTCAGTTCCAGCTTCTGGACTTGGACATTATAGCCATCCTAACTTAAAATTAAAGGATCTTTTCATCTCAGTAACAAAAGAATGGAACATTCCATTAGTATCTTCACTTTTTCATCCAGAGATGCATCTTACATACTCAACATCATGCCATTTAGCTCAAAGAAATCTGATACATTGATATGGAGCTACTCAAAAATAGGGGATTATAATGTTAAGTTAGGATGTCATATCCAAAGCAACTCATGAATCCAGACAACATGAGGACAATAACCTTGAGCCTAATGATGTTAAAAAAATGTTGTGCAAAAATATGGTCTCTCGATTTTCCACCTAAGATTAATACATTGTGGTGGAGAATGACTCAATGGATTACCAGCAGCTGGTAACCTGATTAAAAGAGGAGTAAAGATTGATAGTATGTGCCAAGTCTATGGAACATCAAAAAACACAAAATCATCTAATATTCACTTGTAAGGTAGCAAAGGAAATTTGGCAGCTAGCTCCATCAATCTTTGTAGGTACAGAAAACTATGCAATGTCAATGAGATGATTCATATGCTGCAGAAAGATAAAAAGGAGATAATAACCTTCTTCATAGGCTGGAGGATGTGGAAGATGAGAAACAATATTATTTTCAGTCAAAGAAGAGATTATTATATTGTTCATGTAATAAATGGAGCAATCAGAGAATACAACCAATGGATGGAAGCAAGAGAAAAAAGAGAAAGAAGAAGATCATATGAGGTCAGCAATGAGAAGAGCTAAGCCTACAATATAAGAGGCAATGCCGGCCAATGGCTCATACTACTATTTGGTTGATGCATCATAGAAATCATCAAGAGAACCCACATGATTTGGTTGGTCCTTATATAGCAAAGAAGGAAACCAAATTATCCAAGACTTTGCCTCTTAGAAATCTATGAACTCAGTAGTGGAAGTAAAAATAATAGATTTATTTGCAGCAGTGAAGCAAAAGAGGGCATTAAACTATCAGCTTCATGGCCGACTGCAAAAGCATGATGATGCAACCCTATTCAACAACAAACAAAATCAATTTAGGGTTCGGCTTATGGGTTTGTGTTTAAATACATGGGCTTGAAGATTTACTAAAAATGTATTTATCATCATGTGTAAGTTCAAAGAAGAAATGCCCAACAAGAAAATAAAAGATATTGTCGTATAATATATCAATCTGACGGTAATTCAGAGACCGACAACAATGCGAAGAGATTAGACCGAGTCATGTGACCACAACTTTTCAATTTCGGTCCAGTCTTCTTTGTTTAATTATTTTTTTTAGTTTTAAGGTTTGACTAAACCTTTTGTTTTCCAAACTTTCATGTACCCCTTGACTATTATATAAAGGCCATTTGATCAATGAAATAAAAACAAGTTTTGAGTGATTATTTTTGGAAACTTGAGAGTAATTCTCATTTCTTTTCAATGGTGTGTAATATCCATTGATTGATCTGTCTTGGTGCGTCATATCCAAGGGACCAAATCGACCCGTTCTGGTGCATCATCTTTAGGGGATCAACTTCATTGTCGTCTAGGTGTGTCATATACTAGGGCATTGAGTTGGAATATCGGAGGTCTTCTGCATCCTTTGTGTGACCATTCACTCAACATCCCTTGTCTTTGAAGCTTTACGGTTTCATAGCAGCAAAGCTTATCTCTTTTACCAAATTATAGTGCCGACTCCTCGGGAGATCCTCATCACATGGTAGATGAGTTAAATCAGTACTCAACTGATCAAACCATCAAAATGCTCTGTACCACTGAGGCTACTCTCGTGTTGCAGGACTTGTTAGAGATTTCTAGGTAGAAAAATCATACTTTTCATTATGTATCTAGAGAATCTCTAACTCATGTTGATGCTCTTTCTAAGAAAGCCAGATCTGCTTGAAAAAAATTATGTAATCACTTATTTGTCTTAGGGGGGTGTATTGGACTGAAGATTTAAAGAGTTGTGGCGTATTTTAATTTTAGTGAGATTTAGGTGAGTTTTAAAGTTATTTGAGTGATTTTAGTTAAAGTCTAAAAATTTAAATAAAATCTATAGGTGATTTGGTAAACAATTTTCTAGGAATATGAGAGTTATTTTAGGTGATTTGCTACGACTATTTTATCAATGCATTTATTTTTGCCACACCTATTGTGTCATCAAACTCGTTACTTATAAATATTACATGACTTATATTGCAAGAGTTACGTGTAAAAGCTTAAAATCCTAAACAACTAACTTGAGTATACATGTATTAGCTTTCTCATGTTTTGCCTGCAAAAAGAAATGATAGAGAAGCAAAACTAAGGACACATCGAGGAAGAGAGTCAAAACTTGAAAACCTTCTTTTGCGAAGTTCTTCAGTTATAAAACCAAAACTTGATCTGCCTTGGAGCTAAACCCAGTTCTCTGCTAAGTTGCATCTCTGTTTTTAATCCTGATGCTCGTATGCTTGTTGATGTAATAACCCTTCTCCATTATTCATGACTTGGACAAAATTAATATCATTGGTCATATATTATAAATCAAACGTAAGAAGATAAAACTAGTACAATTGTGTTGTTGAATAGGTGAAGCTAATGGTTATCATATTTTTGTGTCTATGTTTGCAGCTTAGTGGTGGGCTCAAAAGGCAAGCCAGCACCTACAGAGTTTCACCGTCAAGATTCTAAGCAAACATGTGAAGGTTCTTCAAGGTCTCTTCACAGGATAGCTACACCCATGGTGAGCGACTCATTAGACATTTACTTATAAAGAAGAAGCTTCTGTTCTTTCACAACATATAAACCAAGAAGTGGCACTAAATTAGGTTACGCAGTTCCCACAAATGATTCATCTCATACCGAAACTTCTTCTCCCTAGCTTACATGTGCTCAAGTGCTTCACCCAAGTGTTGAGCCATCAAGAAGAAGCGCCTTATACGTTGTCTATGTCCTAGTGGAAACAATGATGTTCTTAGAACTGAGACCATTAGTTGCACTTGCAACCATCTAGTCCCCATGTTTAACCTTAACCAAAGGCTTCTGAGACAAGGGAACTTGAGCAATCTTATGGCTACTATGTCTCACAAAAATACTAACTCCTCCTTAAGTTAATCTATTTCTCTTTCTCTTTGTCTACTATGTTCTCTTGATTGTTTCAACAAGACATGCCGAAAAAATTGCAGAGGAACTCAAGAGTGGTGTATGCAAAGTTCCATGATTTATGTCGACATTATTACTGAGGATCAGTGATAGAGGTCTAGGTTCCTCGTAAGCATCTCATGTCGTCTTCATCACAGCCATTGCAGGAGAAAAACAGAGGAAGAAGATGAACATAGTAGTGATGATTAATAAAGGAAGAAGCTTTATGGTTTGAGACGATTTCAATGGATGAAGTGTTCAGAGGTTTGATTTTTTGAATCTGCCAATGGAGCAGAGAGACAAAACTACAGTCAGACGTCCGGGTTAGATAGATCAAAGTAGCCTCAGATGTCTTTTGTATCTATTTCCTTATTCAACGTTAGATAGATGTCGTTTTATTTTTATTTTGAAATCTCTCCAAATAACACATGTAGAGGTAGAGGTAGATGTTGGAGTTTTATATCAATATTTTTTAACTGGAAAGAATGCAAAGTATCTCAAAATCATTATTAATGACTTGTTCTTCCAAAATAATGTTTACTTTTCAATAACACTGGATTTGATATAAGTATTGTAAATGGTTAATTGAATAACAGGAGATTTGCAAGTGTTTGTAATGATTTTACAAAAGTTCCATGTTCAATAACAGGTGATTTGAAAAGTTTTTTTTTTAAATCCTTAGTTGAATAACAGGGAATTTTAAGACAACCCCAAAACCTTTTAAAATCAAAGATTCAATACACCCTCAATATGTTGATGGAATATGTGTGACGAAAAATGGATTATATTTAAAACAACATACAATTTTGGTTATAATCATAAAAACAACACACAAACCAGTTAATAAAAACACAAAAGCAACACACACTCTAGTCTATAGGACTTTTAAATGACAAGGTTTTTTTTTTAAGCGGGGTTGCATGTATCCGCTTCGACATAAACCAAAATTTGCACCCGCCCTGCTATATCCAAATTCAATCTGCATGATTCGTGGATTGAAAATTTAACAATTTTGTCGGCCCATACCGCTGTGCCGCGGGCCTAATGGGTTGGGCTCTGCGGATTTTAACTTAAATCCTGCGGATTTCAACTCAAATTCCCTGCGTAAACAAGATCTTATGCATATTATACGAAACCATGATGCAAAATCATTCTCTTTTTTTTTATTACTACATGGGAAAGAGAGCTTTCTTAAAAAAATCAAACATAGATTCGTTCGCTTCTAAAGTTTAAAAAAATAAGGCTGAACATTTCTAGTTTTAAGAAACACAATCAATATTAGTAAAACCATTATCCTGAAAGCACAACTAAGGAATCATCTTGTGAATCTAGGTTGATGTACAAAGAAAGAGAGACAAGAAGAAGGTGGAACAGAGGGAAAAGAGAAAAAACGAGAGTTAAATGGAATATCTTAGTAGAAGCTATGGATCAGAACTTTGTGGCAATAAGTATGGATCAGTGAGATTCTTATAAATTCAGAAACACATAGCTTGTAAGACCAAATCATACAAAATTCCTTTAATCTCAAATCCTGCTCAAATCCGTATTTAATCTTAGAAGTTTCATTTTTCTCGTTCCCTAAATTTATTTTCCCAAAAGAATGAATAATACAAATCAAATCAACTGCGCAATTTACAATTCGTAACCAAGCGGCTTCAAAATTCATGATACTAATGCACATAAGACATCAATTAACAAACAAGAGAAAATGCAGAGTTTTTTTCTCGAACGAAGATATAGTAAATCGATTCTCTTTGATTTTCTTTCAAATTCGTTTGGAAACTAAGATTTATCAGAGGGAGAGATTGATCATTTTCTAAAATAGACCACGTGGGGACCAAAAATTTTGAAGTTTATGTTGGTAAGTCTGAGTTGATAGGAGCAGTTTTACAGACTTGCCATTGCTGAGCTGGTGCCTTTTCTTTGTGCCTGCGAGAGGGTTTGCGCATATCCTCTGGAACTTTGGCACGGGTACAGCTTTTAGTTGAGTGAGAAGATGACTTGCAGATGGTACATGATTTGGTCTTATGCTTGCAGCGTCTGGTCATGTGTCCAATCCCGTGGCAGACGTTACAAACAGGAGGCATCCAAGGGCTCGATACGAGAACTCTCAGTATGTTTCCTGTCTCAAACTCAACATTAACAGCTTCCTAGATTGGCTTCCACGGATCGATTACTGTGAAGAGTTTGGCAACATCCATAATCATTTTATTTGATGTTCTGGGATGTAAGAATTTTGGTTCGCCAACATGACTTGTGATTCGTTCCAGGCCATGCTCTTTAAAGAACTGGAATGGAACGTTGCGCAGCTCAAGCCATATCGGAGCTGATGAGAGTTCAGGCTTTGTTGGGATGATTCCTGGTTCTCACTTGTCTACAAACATCGTCTGGCTTTCTATTTGCCATAATCTTTGCTTGATGACATGAAGAACCCTTAACTTAGGATAATTGACAACTAGGATCGTAAGCTCAACTCATGATATTAATTATGCAGAGCTAGGTTGTTAAGCACATGCGAGAGCTGGTCTAGAATAACTTAATGAACATATCAATTATAACGTTAATGTCAGTCTAAGGTAGCATCGATCGACACTAATCCCATAGTATCGATCGACGCTCGATCTTTCTTTGCATGCGACAGTTGGAACAAAGACTTAGTCATCTGATTAGACTCACAACGAGAGCTGGATATCTTACTTTTGCATTCGAGTTCTAGGACGATTTATCACACACCTTTAGCATCTATAGATCATAATTCTATTGTCTAAAACCCTAAGTCTAGCTATTTCATCTTATCATTTACAAATCAACTTACTTGTTTACTATTATTTACTGCTCTATAATTTACTACCTAGCTTAATCTCAATACCTCTAGTATATTGGGTGTTCACGCTCCTCGCGGATTCAATCCCTAAGTACTAAAACTAAACTTCTTATCTGAGAGAGAAAGTTTCTGTAGGATAATTTGAGCAGATAACAACGATGCAGAAAGCCGTCATGTGAGCTCGGGGATCGTTTTTCCTTCGTAAAGTGGGATCTTGAGTTTGATATTCAAGATAGGAATGCTGGTGATTTGTCTTGTGAATAACGTTTTCTAGGTCTCCTCGATGACTCGATCCACCTTAAGGGATGAGCTTATAGCTAGGTGAATCTAAGATCGTACCACTTGGAGCTCAGCTTGGAACTGTGCTAAGTTATGTCTGATATCTTTAATCTCTCCTTCCAGGATTGTTGCTTCTTCGCCATAGATTGATGCATTGGGACTTTTTGAAGCCGCATTCCTTTCAAGAGCTGCGTTTTGTGGGGTCCTTGGTAACGGAGTCAGAAATTCATTGATAGAGCTTGTTGTTCCGCATGGGCTTGTGCGTTGTTCGAAGCGTTGTAGGTCATGATGTCCTGAGATATCTTATTGACTTGCACTTTGAAGTAAAACAAATAAAATGTTATGCATATTATCGGGTACCTCTTAACAAGGCATCCACGTCGATGGGTTGTGCCGCCGATGCTCCAGTCGTGGCAGGCAGATTGATCGGACGTCCTTCGAGAAAAAAATTGTTGAGCATCAGAGTGTTGCACAATGGGGTTTTCGTGCTCATACAAAGGGTATCTAAGAATAAAAGAGTATGAGTGTATTGAGACTATAGTTTAGCTATTGAGAGAACTTGGATCCCCTCTTCTTGACTTGTCTTTCTTCTTTTATAGGTTCTTGGAGATTTATTGTAACGGCAACGTGATCTACTGTACGAATCAAGTGTCTTTGTGGTGATTTTAATGCCTTCAATGTTTCTACGTTTTGCTTTGACTCCCTAAGCTCGGCCTGCTACACTCCCTAAGCTCGGCCGGCTAGACTCCATTAGTCTGGCCCGACTCTTGATCTTCGTGGATGTACGGTTCTTTTTTAAATTTTAATGATGTTTGATTTGAGTTTTGATGTGTTTGGATCGATATCTCAAACCGAGTCTAGAACGGGATGAAATCTATCATTAAGTCACGGTGTTCCTACCATTGTATATTATTTATAGGATAGAAATGGAGACCATATTACATTTCACCTAGAACCATGTCTTAGATATGCACATTTTTGATGGATTTTTGTAAATTGGATTTTACTATAAATGCAAAACTGTATTTTTTTAAATAATAACATGTATCATAAATCTGTTTCTGCATCTATGATAACTGCTTTTTGTATAATTTGGATCTTTCAAAATTCTGAATCATTTCGAGACTATAGTTGCTAATGTTATATGTATGTTTTATGTACTGACCTGGACTATTATCAAACCACCAGAATATCAATGATATAAACCATGCTAGTAAATTATTTAAAGAAATATGTAATCTATTTAATTGGACTCGTCATCATATTTAGTCATTTTTTAATTCCTATTAAGTCAAGCAGTCCTTTTCATTATGTCATGAAACTCATGAATCAGAAAGATTCCGTTAAAGAAATAGAAACAAAAGTTTTAAAAACCACCACAATAAAATAAAAGATATACAAAGGCGATCATATCTTAAGATTCTCTGAAATCATCATATCTCTCAGCTGTCTATGACAATGAGGACTCAGCTGTCTATGACAATGAGGAGAAAGAGAAATATTATATATTTACTAGCAAATCTCTGAATATTACTTGTGAAATGAATTATAGATATGTCACTACTACTTCAATAAAATCAAATAATATGAATTTTACAACAAAAAAAATAACATCAATATAATTCTAACATGTATATTTTCCAAAAAATATATATTTTGGGCAAAAATTTTTAGTATAGTATGAACTATGGAGAATTTTCATGTTAACACATTATTGGTACCACTTTTCATTTTTACCTTTATAAAGAGATATTTTCATAAATACCACTTTTTAAGAAGAAATTTTTTGGAAAAATGATTGCCAGATACCTGAAGTATCGGCCACTACATCACTGACCATGCAAACTAATTTAATATATGACTAGCTACACAATGTATATATTATACATGCGTACATCCCTGAACTATATGTCGTTATGTTATTAACATCACAACCGTAATATAATGACACAGAATTGTCAGGTGGACGTCGGACTAAGTAATACAGTCACTTTGTCTGTTTGCTTAATTGAACAAGATCTAAATTAAATTAAAACATAACCAGATCCAAAATCAAATTAGAACACTGCCTGGCCCAAACCAAAAATCAAAATTAAATCAAATTAAAACACTACTCGACCCATTTTTTCCCTTATCTTCTTCGTGGAAAGGGGAAAACCCAAATAAACTAGGGTTTACAATTTCACTCGAAATTGTGAGAGAGAGCAACAAAGGTGGTGAGTTCATAAGGGATTATTGACGAAATCATGACAGAAGAGTGAATCGAGACCGAAATCTCGTTAGAATGAGGTATTTGGTTCACACTATAGTTTGATTTTGTTTTCAATTTTGGTTGGTTCTCCATTTGGTCTCACTTGTGTCGGGTTCTCCATGTGGTCTTATGGTTGTCGGGTTATTGTCGGGGTTGGGCAAGCTTGTAGCTTTTTGTTTATTGTTGGGTTTTTCTCGATGTCTCACTACCGTCGGTTTGTCTAAGGATTGTTTATTGTCAAGTGGTGGGTCTCTTGTGGGGTTATTGTCGGGATTTGTTTATTGTTGATTTATGTGTTGTTAAATTTTTTTTTGACTATTCTGCAGTGAAGATTCGGTTCAAGTCAATTGTCGTCATGGTGGAGAATTCAAAAAAAAAGAAGAAAGGGTCGTGACTTTTTCTAATGGAGAGCTCGTTGTGTTCAATGTTGATTTAGCTTGTGTCTTCACATCTTTGGTGACAAAGCTGTTTGAGAGAAGGATCGTTATTGGGAAAATGTGGTTGAAGCTTCCTTTCCAAGCTGTCGAAGATTGTAAGCCTTTGTGGGAAAAAGTGGAGCTTAACAAGAAGAAATTGGAAACATCAGCTCGATGGTATAAAGAAGTTGACATATATATATTGAAAAAATTGTTACTAAAAAAGTGAAAGGGTCGGGTTTACATGAAGAAGAGACAGACTTACCTGGAGAGGATAAAGAGACTATCATTGAAGAGTATCATGATGAGGCAGAAGGTTGTGATGTTGGGAGGGAGGATGAAAGTGAAGATGGTGAATATAGAGGCGAAGACATCAGTGGCAGGATGTCTGATGATGAAAATATAGATTTTGAGGCAGGGCTGTCTAAGAGATCAGAATCTGATGATGATGTTGAGGTAGTTGAGGAGGAGCTAGAATTTTTCAAGGATGTGAACTATGAAGAACAGATTCCAGATGAAGATGAAAACTACCTTGCCACTGGTGACTCCTCAGGTGATGAAGAAGAATTAGCGGAGAGGTTGGTTAGAAGAAATATGCATGATGATGTTTTCAGTCTAAGGAAATTGTTCAACACTGGTGAGGAGCTTAAGGAGAATGTGATCAGATATATTCTGAATACAAAGAGAAACGTTATTTGTGATAGATGTGAGAAGATTAAAGTCAGTGCAAAGTGTGCTGAGAATGATTGTGGATGGCGCATCTATTGCTCAGTGGAGCATCCGATTGGGAAGTGGATGGTGAAAACCTACAAATACGAGCATCAATGTCATCCTATTGGGAGGTGTAAACAGATAAAGAGTCTTGTGATTGCTGATCTTTTTCTAGAAGACAAAGGCGAGATCCAGAAATGAGTGGTCCGGAAATCAAGGATTAAATGAAGAGGAGGTACAATATCATCATCTCACTTCCACGGTCACAAGTTGCAAGGAGAATGATATTTGATAAACTCCAAGCTGAAACTAATGAACAGTTTGCAAGACTAAGAGATTATGAGCATGAAATTAAGAGGTAAATTTGATTTCTTTGAACTTTCATCTCACCTTTCATTATGTTGATATTTTATTGAAAGTTTCAGAACAAATAAAAGCACAACCGAGGAGATTAACACAATCAAAAGAGAGGATGGTGAAGAGATGTTCTCTCAAATCTACATCTGTTTTGAAACTCTAAAGCGGTCATGGAAACAAAACTGCAGATCCATCATCGGTTTAGATGGTACTTTTCTAAAACATTCTGTTCAGGGGATGATTTTGACAGCAATTGGAAGGGATCTAAATAATCAGATATATCCTATAGCTTGTGCAGTGGTTTCGGATGAGAACAATGATATCTGGGAATGGTTCATTAACAAGTTGAAGCTCAACTTGGGTCTGGGTGAAGGTGAAGATATTTCTATTATATCTGACAAGCACGGAAGTTTGATTCATGTTGTTGCAAAAGAGTATCCAAAGGTTGAGCATCGAGCCTGCGCTACACACATCTACGCCAACCTGAAGAAATTGCATAAGTCTGACATCTTGAAGCCATTGTTTTGGAGAGTTGTAAGCAGTTACAACGAAGCTGATTTCAAGGCGAATCTTGCAACTTTCAGAGAGTTTGACCCACTGGCATGTGACGACTTGTTGAATATAGATCACCGTACGTGGTGAAGAGCATTTTTTAGGATTTGCTGTTGTTGTGCAGATACTCACAACAATCTCACGGAGTCTTTCAATAGGACTCTGAAAACTGCAAGGAAGAAGCCATTTGTGCAAATGATGGAGCTCATAAGGAGAGATGTAATGCAAAGAATAGCGAATAGGTATGAAATAGCTTGTAAGGTACTGGAAGACACACAAAGAAAGCAAGAAAGGAGATGGAGAAGTCGTGTGAAGAAGCACAACATTGTTACTCAGTCTCAAGTACTGGTGGGAAATTTGAGATTGTAGAAGGGACTAATGGCTATTCAGTGAGTCTCAATAGGCACACTTGTGTCTGCAGAAAATGGGACTTGATAGGTATTCCTTGTCGTCATGCTGTTTGTGCAATCTGAGAGAACACCAGGTTAGTTGAGGACTACATCTCCGACTTCTATTTGACTGAGAAATGGAAAGAGACTTACTGTAAAGGTCTGAAGCCAGTTAATGGTCCTAAGTTTTGGGAAGAAACAGGAGGAAAACGCATTTTTGCACCACCTTATAAACAACCACCAGGTAGACCAAAAGGTAAAGCAAGGATCAAGGGTGTCCATGAATCACCTTCTAAAAAGAAGGTTGGCCGACAAGGAAGAGAAATACATTGTGGTTTATGTGGTGAAAAGGGACATAACTCAAGGAGGTTTCCACGTGAGGTATTGTCTAAGTCCTAGTTATGTTTTTTTTCTTGTGTGGCTGTAACTTTGTGTTCTCTTAGTCTGAGGAGGAGAGAGCTAAGAGAAGGCGTCTTAATGAGGAAGCTCGATTGGAGGCACAAGTTCAAGGGAAACTACAAGCTCAGGAGGAAGCTAACGACCAAGCACAATAGGAGGCTGAGATGGAAGTGGATTTCATGGCACAAGTATTAGAAGAAGAGCAAACACAAGCTGAAGTTCAAGATGTTTCTTCTACTGCACCACAACCGACTCAAGTACTCCGAAGAAGCAGACGTTTGGCTTCATTGTTGTTTGGTTGATCATCTATGATGTGCCTTTTATTGTTTTGTTTTTGATGTTTAGTATGTTTGATGTGTCATGTATTCATGTCTCGGAGATGTTCGGTTCTTTTTGGATGTTTCTCTCGGTTATGCTTTTTTGGATGTTTGTCTCGGGTATGCCTCTCTCGGATATGTTTGCTTCTTTCTTGGATGTTTTTCTCGTTTATAACATAACTCCATGTTTATGACTTATTTGGCTATTTCTACTTAGTTTTTTGTATGTCTTACATGTCTAATATGTAAGACCTTGTACAATTGACACCCAAAGAACCTTCACCCATGATTTTTGAATTCAGTATACTTACTGTCTGTGGAAGTCTGCGTAGATTACTTTTATAATTAAGTCTACTTACGGTCTGTGGAAGTCTTCCAAACTTTTAGATTAAGTCTACTTACGGTCTGTGGAAGTCTACGTAGATTACTTTTGCAATTGACTATATTTGATTTTTTTGGAGAAGACTTTCAGGGAAGTCTTCCGCTGGAAGACTATACTATAAGTCTTCCGCTGGAAGACTATCCTATAAGTCTTATTTCGCTACCTTATGTTTGACCAGAATCACTGAATAAAAATCTGGTAGATTTACATGGAAGTCTTCCAATTTAAATTAAATGTTCAAGTTTATATTTTCAATTGCTAAAGTAATCTTCGCAGAGTTCCATCGACCGTAAGCAGACTTAATTGAAAAGTGCATAAGACTTCCACGGAAGTCTTCCGTTGGAAGACTTACTAGTAAGTCTTCTGGAGAAAGTCAAATTTCTGACACAGATCGGTCAATTGCAAAACTAACATGTTTATCTGGGAAGACTTCTAGGGAAGTCTTCCTAATTTTTTTTTGTCAACAAAGAAATGTTAGAAGACTTCCACGAAAGTCTTCCTAAAAACACACAGAAAGTCAATTGCAAAACTAACATATGCTTCATAACATATGCTCTGTCCAGAAGACTTACGGGTATGTCTTCTCGTGAACAAATATGGGTAAACTATTCAATTCGTAGCTTAAACCACTAAGAAAACTTGCTTAGTTGCCAAGCACACATACCTTCACTAAGAAAGTTACTTAATCATTAATGATCAGGAATCATGAGCTTGATTGGCTAATGATCCTTAAAAACTTTAGTATGAAAAACTTTAAATTTTTTGGATGAATATAGAGAGAAATTGAGAGAGATGTAATTTTTGTGGATAAGATATAAGATAGAATGAGTGAAAAATAATTTTTTGATTCATTAAGAGCTCCATACTGGTTGTTCATGGTTGTTTGGGGAATTGATGACAATGGCATTTTCGCGAATAATTGATGAAGATGAGGATGATAGATTAAAATACAATTTTTAAAGACTTACTTAAAGTCTTCCAGTAAGTCTTCCGGTGGGATTTTTGTAAATAATGAGAACTTCTGGGGTGAATATGGTAAATAATTTTTTTTTAAAAAAAGGGTTAATTTTGTGTTTGACTTCAAGTTTTGAGTCATTTTTGCAAAACCCCCTTACATTATATAAGTTGATATATACATATAAATACATATGATGCTAGAGTTAACATTCTATTAATATAATTAGCATGCTTATTTTTAATGGGAAAAAAATAAAGGAGACATAAATAAAAACACGAGGGAAAATAATAAAATATGATTGTTGTGTTCTTGGTTTTTTAATATTCTTATGATTTAACTTTTATTTGTTTGTTAAAATATATGTATTTTTGGGATTACTACAATGTGAACTAATTAGCTTTATGTGTTTTTAAAACGTTAAGATAAACTGAGCAATGGAAATCAAAAAGAATTACTAATTCTACAATTGTTAAAGTCAAAGATGAAAAATATAATGTAAATTGAAATTAAAAAATATTATTTAAAAATAATGAGATGTATTTTTGTGGTATAATAAATTTTAAAAATGTTCAATAATAAAAAATTAACAAATTTTAAACAAATAAAAACATTTTATTTTGATTTAACATTGGATATCACATTGATATGAAGTATATATGCCTAAAATAACGACATTGCATTATTTAGTAATTTTTTTTATTATTTATATATAATTTGTTAATCAGATTTAATCAAAATATGTATGTCTTAAAGTAACTTTAAATAAATGAAAATAATACTTTTAAAAGATATCTGAACTGTGGTTTGTTTTAATAAAAACAATTTTCTCCGATGAATTAGTGTTTAATAAAATATTGTGATGGTCGGAAATGATTAAGGAAGAATTTGTTTGTTTAACTCATTTGAGTTTGATGGTAAACACTAAATAAAAATGAGTGAGAAAATGTGATTTGTGATTCAACAAAATTATGGAGAAATTGTCATAAATACCACTTTTCATTTTTACCTTTATTAAATAAAAATTTTCTTAAATACCATTTTTATAGAAATTGTCAAAAATACCATTTTCCTTGTACCACTTTTCAAAAATACCTTAATCACTTTTACACTTATTTTTAAGAGGAAAAAACACACTTATAACCCTTGGGTTAATTAATCTAAGACTTCGGGTTTAGAGTTAAGGGGTGGGGGAGGGTGGGGTAGGGTTTAGGAATGTAAAATATAGGATTCTAATTAATTGTTTTTAAAAAAATTTCTCTTAAAAAAATGGTATTTATGAAAATGTCTCTTTAATGAAGGTAAAAATGAAAAAGGGTACTAACAATATGGTAAAGATGAAAATTCTCATTTTCTTAAGAGGCAATTTTTTTTTTAATTTAATTAGAATCCTAAATTTTACATTCATAAACCCTATCCCACCCTATCTCACCCCTCAACTCTAAACCATAAGTCTTAGTTTAATTAACCCAAGGGTTATAAGTATATTTTTTCCTCTTAAAAATAAGGGTAAAAGTGATTAAGGTAAAAATGAAAAGTGGTACTAGAAAAGTGATATTTTTGACAATTTCCCTTATTTTTATCAATTATTTATAAATAATTAAATAAAATATTTTAACATTTTATAGAAATAAATTTGATGGTTATGTATTCTTATAAAAAAAATTAGATCTATAGGAAATGAATTATTAGAACTTTTAAAGGTTTTTAAAGCCCCCAAAATTTTTTTTATAAAATATCTTCATGATAAAATTCATCGTCCTATTGGATTTATACAAAAAATTAACTTTATTTCTTTTGAAAGCTAGAGTATTCCGGTTTTTCATCAATTAAAATAATATAATGTAATTATACAACTAATTATCTGAATTAATTATGATATTATTTTTTGTAAGAAAAATATTTTTAATGACTAAGGTTTATGTTATTGAATTATTGTAAATCTTACTGATCTTCTAAAAATATCCAATGAAATTTTTGATTACCTAACTATTTGAAATTAAAAATTAAAATGTTAAAATTTCTAATTATTATTCAAAAACTATAACGGTGTAAACATAATATATATTTTTGATATAATATAACTACCCAAAAAAACCCAAAAAATTGCGGGCAAACACCTAGTTAATAGATAAATCCAATATTTGTATACTGTATGACTATGTATGTGATCCAACACATCTAATAAAAAAATACTTTCTTTGTTTCTAAATAATTGTTATTTTACTATTTTTTTCTTGTTATACGAAGAGTGTCATTTTAGAATTTCATTGCAATTTTGAGCTAAACATTAATTACAAATATATTAATTTTATAAATAATTTTAGTTTCTAAAATTTTGATTGGTTGAATATGTGTAATTAATAAGAATATAACGCATTCTAATAATTTTTTTAATCTGTGTGAAAATATCAAAATAACACTTTTTCGAAACAGAGGAAATATATAATACGATGGAGTAACGACTTATATGATTTTAATAATAAACTAAAATAGTACAAATGAAACTATTACATTTTTGTTTTCGAAATGTTTATATATATATCGTAAAACAAACACCATCGCATGCGCATGTGCACGTATGAAGCTCTAGTACTTTTTTAAAGTTTAAGTTTTGCGCTGGTAAGTTTCCTATTTTCATATCAAATTTATTACTTTTGTTTGAAAGGGCCATTGACTGGAAAGATATGCTTCGAGCGCTTCTTTCGCAGATAAACGAAAAATTGTCAAAAATACCAATTTATTTGTACCACTTTTCAAAAATACTTTATTCACTTTTACCTTTATTTTTAAGAAGAAAAACACAACCATTGGATTAATTAATCTATGATTTATGGTTTAGAATTAAGAGGTATTAAAGTGTATCATGAAAAGGAGATGTGAAGGCCAAACAAAGGAATCGAAGGCCAAGCATCTCCACACCAAACTGAAGAAGGAAGAAGCACCACTTGGAGTGAAGGTCGCTTGTGCAAAAATTGTGAAAAATAATCTTTATTAAAGTGTATCAAGAAAAGGAGGTGTGAAGGCCAAACAAAGGAACTGAAGGCCAAGCATCTCCACACCAAACTAAAGAAGGAAGAAGCACCACTTGAGAGTGAAGGTCGCTTGTGCAAAGATTGTGCAAAAATAATCATGTGCAAAGTTTGTACAAAAAGATTATTTTTCACAAGATTTACACAAGAAAGATAATGAAGTGCAAAGTCGGGTCAGCCTCAAAACACCCAAAGATCAATGTGCAAAACAAGGGTTGAAGATAATCTTTGGTGCAAAGTTTGTGAAAAGAATCAAGACAAAGACCAAAGTGCATAATCCTGGTTCTTCCTATCTCGTGCAAGAAAGAAGAAAGAAGGTGTTGGCGCCAAGAGTGATCTTTGAATTTAAACAAAGATCACATGTGAAGCTTAAGAAAGAGAGCTGCTGGGAGCTGTCACTATCTCTTCTTTGCTGCAGAAACTCCCTTGTCCTATTCCTCCTTGGCAGCTTCCTCATGAGTTTTATATTAGTTTCCTAGATATGCTTTGTTTATTCTCCCTTTGTCTTGTTTCTGCAAGTGTAACCTAAGCTCCTTCTCTATAAATAGAGAGGAGAACCATTTTAATGTGACACAAGAAAATAAGAGATAAACTTTACATATAATCTGTGTACCTCCATCTCCTTTACTAAGCGTGAACCAAATTATTCAAAATGTAGAGAGATAGAGTTACATGATTTTGGGTCTGCCTAAGCGCAGATCATTTCTTACCCATCCATTCTAAATCAGTCTAAACTCTTCTTTAATCTGTTATTAGTGTATTTCTAGAGTTCTTGTATCAATCTCACAACCACTTTATCTTTCTAGATTCAGATGGTGTGTCGATTGGTTACTAAGAGGATTCAATCACAAGTTGATTGTCTCTTCCATTCTTGAAGAGTGAGTTCATGTTCTTAGTTGTTCTTGGCTTTTCCAACATGGTATTAGAGCTTTGTTGCTCTTCTTGGGCTGAACTCACTTCTTTTGTGTCGATTTCTTCATCTGAATCTCTCTCTCTCTCTCTCTCTCTCTCTCTCTGACTTCAAAATTCGTTTTGAGGAGCTGTGTGGCTAGGATTCAAAACTTGGACAGTAGAGAGTTTAGATGAAGTATGTTTTCAAAATCTGAGTGTTTACTCAAGATGCAAGTCATTAAATTTTTTTTTTTTAAATCAATGACTCTCGCCTTGATCTCCTCATTGTTTAAGCATTTGGATGAAAGATTAAAATCTGTTCATACCAGCTTGAGGGAGGGAGAAAAGATTAAATTTGTGTCCGGGAAAACTCTTGAAAGAAAAAAAAAATCGATTTCAAAAAATATTTTGTGTTCTTCATCTTGTCTAATGATTTCTCCAAAGAGGACAAGATGGAGTTATGTTTTGGTTTCTTCTCACCTATGTGCAATCCGTGGTCCTAATCTTGAGTTGGTATCCTAAATAAAGCCTGAGGGAGGGAAATGAAACGAAAGACTTCATCTGTTTTGTGCTTTAAAAATCAGTTTTAAAAGATGAAGTTCTTGCTTGTTTTGTCTCAAACATTATCATTCTTTTCTACCCTTGGTCTCTCAATATTTTTCAAAACTTGGTGAAAGATTTAAAGTCTAATGAAACCAATACTTGAGGGAGGGAGAAAGATTGATGGTGATTTGTAAGAACATTTGAATTTCAGATTTAAAGAAAAGCTCTTTGAAAGGATTTGAATTCTGAAAATATTTTGAACAAATTCTTGAGTAATCTGATTTTGTTGAAAAATGTTTTAAAATGTGTTAACTGGTGGGATGTTCATGCCTCACCAGCATTGTTGATGAGCCATGATTCTTGAAGGCCATGGACTGAAAACTGCTTCTGCATTCTCTCATTCTCCATCATACTCTCTCTTACTCTCCATTATTCTCTCATAACTCTCATACTCTTGTTACTTATTCTCTCATTATCTGGTTACTTTATTATCTCCATCACTCACTAATTTTGTGCTTTGAATCTGTCCATACTCAACAGGTTCTAAGTTTAAGAATGGTAATTGGTGTTTGTGCTTGGTTGTCTCAAGAAGACAATACAAGTTTGGTTGAAATAATGCAGCATCAGAAGCAAGCTTTGGGAGTTAAAACCAATGGCCTCAGCTTCATGGACCCAAGACAAGAAGATCTTGAGGAGAAGAGACTGTAGGAAAGTGATGAATCAGCTCACCAGTAAGATGTTTTCCTAAGGGTCTTTAAGCTTCATAATGAAGTATCAGGAAGACACAACTCACAAGCATGTAGTCCTTTCGTTTTTTTGAGCTAAAAGAAGTGGTGTCACACACGGTTCTCATGGTTTCACACACACTCAACAATCAGTTCAGATCATGGCTCAAGCCATGAGTCACTTTTGGCGGTTCTAAAGACAACTCCAAGCCGCAATTCAGATCATGGATCAAATAAGTTTCAAGCTCAAATCAAACCAAGGTCATAGCTATCCCAATGCACCGTAAAGGCTATACTCTTTTTGTTCTCATCATGATTTTATCCCAAGTGGTTTTACATGGTGAGGTTTTTAATGAGGTAGTCATTTGCGTGTTGCAAGCTTGGCCTTTGGAACCAATGGCTTCCGCAGCCCAAGCTTGAGGAAGGGTATTAAAGTGTATCAAGAAAAGGAGATGTGAAGGCCAAACAAAGGAACTGAAGGCCAAGCATCTCCACACCAAACTAAAAAAAGAAAGAAGCACCACTTGAGAGTGAAGGTCGCTTGTGCAAAGATTGTGCAAAAATAATCATGTGCAAAGTTTGTACAAAAAGATTATTTTTCACAAGAAAGATAATGAAGTGCATAGTTTGGGTCAGCCTCAAAACACCCAAAGATCAATGTGCAAAACAAGGGTTGAAGATAATCTTTGGTGCAAAGTTTGTGAAAAAAATCAAGACAAAGACCAAAGTGCATAATCCGGGTTCTTCCTATCTTGTGCAAGAAAGAAGAAAGAAGGTGTTGGCGCCAAGAGTGATCTTTGAAATTAAACAAAGATCACGTGTGAAGCTTAAGAAAGAGAGCTGCTAGGAGCTGTCACTATCTCTTCTTTGCTGCAGAAACTCCCTTGTCCTATTCCTCCTTGGCAGCTTCCTCATGAGTTTTATATTAGTTTCCTAGATATGCTTTGTTTATCTCCATGTGTCTTGTTTCTGCAAGTGTAACCTAAGCTCCTTCTCTATAAATAGAGAGGAGAACCATTGTAATGGGACACAAGAAAATAAGAGATAAGCTTTACATATAATCTGTGTACCTCCATCTCATTTACTAAGTGTGAACCAAATTATTCACAATGTAGAGAGATAGAGTTACACGATTTTGGGTCTGCCTAAGGGCAGATCATTTCTTACCCATCCACTATAAATCAGTCTAAACTCTTCTTTAATCTGTTATTAGTGTATTTCTAGAGTTCTTGTATCAATCTCACAGCCACTTTATCTTTCTAGATTCAGATGGTGTGTCAATTGGTTGGTAAGAGGATTCAATCACAAGTTGATTGTCTCTTCCGTTCTTGAAGAGTGAGTTCATGTTCTTAGTTGTTCTTGGCTTTTCCAACAAGGGGTGGGGGAGGTTGTATGTACTTGTTGTTATATCTTAAATATTTAATATTTATAATATAATATGTAGTTACCTTGGAGAATTTGTCTTTGGAAACCTGACCACTCTTTTGGAGGGTACTGAGGTTACCGTCGGGGAGATTGTTTGACCCAAAAACGGTGTGTTTGCTGGTAGTGTTTGTTGGAATCATACAATACATTTTTATGGAGGTTTAGGAGAAATCTTTATGATGAAGTTGAACTGGATAGATGGAGAGTAAAAGAGGTTTAATAGATTATGGCTGGACCCGGTGAAGGGATGCCTACGTACCCCAAGAGGGATCAAGCCAATCATAGTTCTACAACAAAGGGATACAAGGTACCTAGATGAAGGCATGTGTTAAGGTGTTTCTCTATCTCTCTAGAGAGAGGGTGAAAAATGAGAAAAAATGATCCTCAATAAGAAAGGAATGCCTCCTTATTTATAGAATGATGAGGTCCAGGGTTTCCTAATGACCTCCTTTTAAATGGGCTGAGTTCTTTGTCACATAGGCCTTGTTGAGGGGCAAAGCCCATGTCCAACAGAGATGCCGAGTAACCGTTGACGAGATGCCGAGCAAATGCTATCAACACAAAAATACGTGGTTCTCCCTTTTGTGCTAAGATGCCAAGAAAGACGGAGCTAGTGATATCATGCTAAGTTCATGCTTGAACCGTAGAGCTTAAGCTGTGATGGTTGATGAGCTTGGCTGGTGACGAGTAATTTCGTTGTTGAGATCAAACGACGAGTAACGAAACGGTGGTAATGACGAGTGACGAAGCTTGAAGACGGCATGCTCGGTGAAGCGTAACAAGCCTCAACTTGTTGGAACGAGATGCCGAGTAACGTGACCACATGAGCCCGAGCTTAAACTGTTTCTCGGTGTTAAGCCGCATGAGTTTAAGTTTCTTGTCGGTGATAGTCTTGTTTTAGCCGTGACGAGTAACAAGTAACGGAGTTGAGAGTTTGACGAGGATTTGATTTTTCTGAGCGGAGTTTTAGTCGGAGACAAGCTTCCATTGCCGAGGAGCTGACGAAGACGTCGGTGAAACGTAACAAGCCTCCACTTTGTGGGAACTAGATGACGAGCAACAACTGTTCCGAGTAAAGCACATGACGGAATTGACGATGGCAAGGCTGTTTCTCGCATTGAACCGCATGAGCTTGAGCCTCGATTTAACTGACGAGTGATGGATGTTGATCAAAGCGTATTCGATGCAAACTGAAGGAAGGCTATTCGCGGCGTGGTGGAGAGCTTGAATGGTTTCTGTAGCTATTGAGCTTGTGCTTTTAGTCGGCATAAGCTTTTAGGCGGCAAAAATTTGTCGGGCTACGCGAGTGGAAGAGACAAATATTCTTTTCCTCGTCATGAAATTTATTAAACGACACGAGCTCGAGCTTATTTTTAAGAAGCCTCGTAACGAGTGTTTAGTCGGCATAAGCTTTGGGTCGGGAAGAGCTTTTAATCGGTGACAATTTGTAATTGTTGCGGTGTCAAAAGACGACGAGCTCGAGTTCCCTTTGTCGCAATGTCGCTGTGAATGATGACTGTTTGGGTTAATGCTTGCTTTTCGAAACGTTGCAGTCTCGTTTTGAAAACAAAGCTTAAGCCGAGCATGACAAGCTGCTATTGACGGAGCTTGATGATGTTTTCTTGATCTCAAGCCGGCTATAGATTGGTGTGACGACAAGTGATAGGAGCTCGAGGTCGGTGAGTGCAGAGTAAAACAGATGACTGTTGTTCCGCGTTGGGACGCATGAACTCGAGCCTCTGTAAAAGAAGACTTGTAATGAGTCTCGGAACTTAGCATCCATTAATGGAGCTTGAGATCGGTAACAGTCTCGTTTAAGCCGCGACAAGTGATGGGGCTTGGAGCGGGCAAGAAGCTTCCATTGGTTGAGCTGTGGAAGACGTCATGGTGATGAAGCCGTAAGAAACCGGGTTCTGCGATCACATGGTCGCCTCCATTGCTCGGCAATGATGGTGAGCTTGAAGACTTCGTTATTGTTAGGCATCTGCTTTTAGTCGGCATGAGTTTTTTGCAGAGCAAGATAATGTTACCGAGAAAATGTCTTGTTGTTGACTTCTCAGAGCAAAGTTTTGACCGGCAATGACTTATAGAGACTTATTTTCGGCAGAGGTGTGGAGTTGTATTGGACGATCTATAGACCTGTGTCTTGAAGGAAACGCAAGAATTTTGTGAAAATCTTGTCTCGGAGGCGTTGTGTTGGAGTAAACGCATGAACTCGAGCCGAGTAACCGCATAAGCTCGAGTTTAAACTGTTGCTCGGCACGAGTCGGAGAGATTATACTCGCTTGGTGGAGAGCTTGAAGGCGTCGTCACTGTGCCTCTCCCTTTAGTCGACATAAGCTTTTGACCGGGGAGCTTCTAGTCGATGACAATTTGTTGAGTCTATTAAGCTTCCAAACTATGATTGCGAGGCAGTGTCACAAGACGACGAGCTCGAGTTCCCTTTGTCGGCAATATCTTTGTTATCGTCTTAATCGATATATCATTATCTTCATAATTATACCGAGAAGAATAACAACTTTCGTTGGGCTTCGGCTCTATGCTTTCTTTGGGCCCCAACTAAAAACATGTTTGATCCAGTATCATGGACTCTTTTGTGAGTTGACGAGGTGGCTGTCATGAGATGGTTAGATGATTGATACGTCATCATCCCTCTTGCCAAGGTCATGCAAAGTCTCTGATCAATCTGAAACTTGTCGTCTACTCTTCTCTTAGTACGATGTCACGGACTGATTTTCTCGCAGCAATCAGAACGTGCGGCTTTCACCCTTGTGAGTTGCTAAGTCAGCCTTTTGGACAAACTGATCAGCACTTAGAGAGAGAGAGAGTGCCACGAAATCTAGAGAGAAGTTAGAGCTTTGGAAGTGTTTCTTATAGAAAACTTGTGTGTTTACAAATGAGGATCTCACCCCCTATTTATACAAAATCACCTCCTCAACGGACGGTGGAGATCAAACCGATCTAACGGCTGATATTCTTCCAATTATTCTACAAGGTTCTACACACTTCTAATATTATTTTATTCTTAGATATTTTGCAAGTGTGCTTCACCCTTAAGTGGGCTAAGTAGAGTGGGCTTGAATCCTCTTTGGCCCGGCCCGAAGTTTGGCTTTCTTCTTGGACATTTTGGGTCATGAAAACGGGCCGTGACATCCTCCCCCACCTATGCCGGTGACGTCCTCGTCGCCGAGTACGCCTTCAGTACCTCCCGGAATTACCATAAGTCATCTTCCGGTTCCCATGTTGCTTCGGCCTCTGGTAGTCCCTTCCATTTGATGAGGAAATGGGTTTGTCTCGGGACTCCCCTCTTCCTTACTTCCTTGGATGCCAGCACCTCTTCGATCTCCTTGTCGTATGACTTAGTCATGACTGGTGGTGCTCGGGTCGAAACCCCTCTGTCTCGATCGTCTTCGTCCGCATGATAGGGCTTTAGCATGCTCACGTGGAAAACCGGATGGATTTTTAGTGTATCCGGTAGGTCCAAACGGTAGGACACCTTTCCCACCTTTTCCACTATCTCGAACGGCCCTTCGTACTTCCGGATCAAGCCTTTGTGTAGGCTCTGGAATGCCTTGAACTGTTGCGGCAGCAACTTAACCAGAACAAGGTCGCCCACTGAGTACTCCGAAGGCCGTCGTTTTTCATCTGCTCATTTCTTCATCCGCTTACGGGACTTCTCCAAACATGCCCGGGCAAGATCAGCATGTTCCTCCCACTGCTTAGCCATTATAAACGCCCCTGGACTCTTCCCTTCAGTCTTTAGCGTAGCCAAAATATGGGGAGTTAATGGCTGTTGTCCCATGGCAAGCTCGAACGGACTCCGGCCCGTTGCCTCGCTGCATTGAAGATTGTATGAGAACTGGGCTATGTCCAGCAACTTAGCCCAATCCCGTTGGTTGGCGCTCACAAAGAGTCGGAGATAACCCTCCAACAAGGCATTCACCCTCTCAGTTTGTCCATCAGATTGCGGGTGAAAGCTTGTTGAGAAACTCAAATCTGTCCCCAACATCTTGAACAGCTCAGTCCATAAGTGCCCCGTGAACCGAGGATCTCGGTCACTCACAATGTTCCGAGGCAGTCCCCAAAGTTTCACCACGTTCTTGAAGAACGCCCTTGCTGCCTCCTCTGCGGTACAGTCCCGGTCGCATGCCACGAATGTTCCATACTTAGAGAAACGATCCACAATCACCATGACTGATCCGAACCCTTCGGACTTAGGTAACGCGCTGATGAAGTCTAGTGAAACCGAGTCCCATGGTCTTTCTGGAATCGGCAGTGGCTGCAGTAAACCAGCGGACTGCTTGTTCTCGGACTTGTCTTGCTGGCAAACCAGACATGTCTTCACAAATAACTCCACGGTATCCCTCATCCGTGGCCAGTAGTAGCCAGCTTCAACGAGCGCCATCGTTCTCTTCTGCCCCGGATGGCCCGCTCACCGAGTATCATGGCACTCCCGAACAATATCCCGTCGAAGACTCTCCCACTTTGGGACATAGAGTCGACGACCTTTGGCGTAGAGTAGCCCGTCCTCTACCCAAAACCGATGCACCTTCCCCTCATTGGACAGCTTCACTAGCTCCTTAGCAACTGGATCACGTTCCAGCCCCTCCCGGATCCGATCCATAATGGTCCCCTCGACTTGGCTCATTGCTGCTAGTTCCGCCTTCCGACTTAGTGCATCCGCCACTACGTTCACCTTTCCTAGCTTATACTCCAAAGTATAATCGAACTCGGCCAGGAAGTCTTGCCATCTTTCCTGTTTCGGGGACAGCTTCTTCTGGGTCTGAAAATAGCTAGTCGCCACATTATCTGTCTTGACCGTAAAATGTGCTCCCAGAAGATAGTGTCTCCAAACCCGCAAGCAATGGATTATGGTGGTCATCTCCTTCTCCTGAACTGTGTACCGCCGTTCTGTATCATTCAGCTTGCGACTCTCAAAGGCAATCGGATGCCCATTCTGCATCAGTACTCCTCCGATAGCAAAGTCAGATGCATCCGTATGTAGCTCGAACGGTAGGCTACAGTCCGGTAAGGCCAGGACGGGTTCTTGACTGACCGCAGCCTTTAGCTCCTCAAAGGCTTCTTGACATCGTTCAGACCAGTCCCATGTCTTTCCCTTTTTAAGCAGGTCCGTCAACAGTGCCGCCTTCTTTGAATATCCCTCGATGAACCGACGATAATAGTTCACCAGCCCAAGGAAAGATCTCAGCTCCGTCACCTTGGTTGGCGCTTCCCACTCAATAATCGCCTTTACCTTCGGTTCATCCATTTTCAGTTTCCCATGCCCAATGATATGGCCTAGGAACTGAACTTATTCCGTGGCAAACATACACTTCTCCCGCTTCACGAACAGCTCGTTCTCTCGAAGAACCCGAAATACCGTCCGTAAATGTTCTACATGGTCCTCCATCGAGTTGCTGTAGATCACAATGTCATCCAGGTACGCCACCACGAACCGATCCAAGTAACGCTGTAGTATCTGGTTCATCAAAGTGCAAAACATGGCTGGGGCGTTCATAAGTCCGAATGTCATCACCAACCAATCGAACGACCCATACCGCGTTATACACGCTGTCTTCGGTTCATCACCTTCCGCTATCCGGACTTGGTAGTATCCCTTCTGTAAGTCCATCTTCGTGTAGACTTTCGCCCCTCCAAGTCTACCGAAGAGGTCCGCTATTAATGGAATTGGATAACGGTTCTTGATGGTTACCTTATTAAGGGCCCGCTAGTCCACGCACATTCTCAATGACCCATCGTGCTTCTTCTGGAACAGAACCGGTGCGCCATAAGGTGCCTTGGACGGTCTCAGCTTCCCCGTCCTCAACAATTCATCGAGTTGTTTCCGTAATTCCTCAAGCTCGGATGGAGCCATCCGATAAGGCGCCATTGCTGGTGGTTTAGCTCCAAGTTCCAACTCGATCTGATGATCCACCGCCCTCCTCGGTGGTAACTTATCCGGCAACTCAGCCGGCATTACGTCCTTATTCTCGTCAAGGACTAGTTCAATGACTTGCGGGATGGACTCCACGTTCTTAGGCTCATCCTCCATCTTCATCATGGCCAAAAACGTGGGTTCACCCTTCTTCACCCCCTTGGTGATCTGCATCGCAGATAGTTGTCTCGTCCCATCAGTCTTTTCTTCCACGGTTGGGATCATGCACGGTGATCCCTTCTCAAGAATACACACCGAGCTCAATGCAGGCATGGGTATGGCTGAGACTTGTCTCATGAAATCTATACCCAAGAGTAACTTGAAGTCGTCCATAGGGACAACTGAGAAGTCCACCGGTCCGCTCCAACTTCCCAGCCGCATCCCGACCCTTCGGGCTACCCCATTGACGGGTTGAGCCTTAGCGTTCACCGTCTTCATCCAACCTTCCTTCTTTGACCACTTGACCCCGAGTCTCACAGCCTCGTCGATGGCCATGAAGTTGTGAGTGGCCCCCGTGTCCACCATAACACGAGTTAGTTTGACGTTGATGTGTGCCTCAACGTACATGAGCCCCTTGCTCGTCGGCTTCACCATCAGATTAGCCTTCAATGCGTTGAGCAGCTGCAACGACCCCATCTTACTCTCTTCTAGAGTCTCGGCATCCCGACCCTCCATGATCGCGGATAAGGATCCCATCTTTGGGCAATCCTTCATCGTATGTGGCCCCTTGCACACAAAGCATCCTCCCTTAGGAACAAACGACTTCTTCCGTGCTTCAAAGTCTTCCCGTCGAGCCCCCTTCTCAAAACTCCTTGAGTTGGATGGCCGGGTCGTATCCCGTCTTGCTCCCCCACCTTTGGCCACGCCCTGCTCCTTCTTCTTAAAGGACTCGGACGGACCAGAAGAACGGAAGTCAGTCAAGGACTCGGCCACCGCTATCGCTTCATCGACGGTCGTGACACCCCTTCGCTGCAATTCTTGCTTGGCCCAAGACTGCAGTCCATCGGTGAAGTAAAACACGAGATCTTCCGCGGTCATACTCGGAATCTGAAGCATGAGCGTTGTGAACTCCTTCACATAGTCTCGCATCGAACCACGCTGACGAAGTTCCCTCAACTTCTTACGGGCCTCATAGACAACATTCTCAGGATATAAATGCCGTTTCAACTCCCTCTTGAAATCTTCCCAAGTATTGATCCGGCATGTTCCCTGCTCGATCTCCGAATGTTTCCTTCGCCACCACAGCATGGCCGTGTCTGTCAGGTAAGACGTCGCGGCCTTCACCTTTGCATTCTCATCCTCCAGGTTGAGATTGTCGAAGTATTGCTCCATCTGCCAAAGGAAATTCTCGACTTCCTTGGCATCCCTCACACCGTTGAACCGGTTTGGTCGCGGAAAGTCAACCCAACCAGCACTGGTTCCTCCAACGGCTCCAACATTCACGCTTGCCCTCTTGACCAACGTGATGTCCTCCTCCATCACAGTAAAGCGTGCCTTCATCCCCTCGATGTCATCACGAACAGTCTGGATGGCTCCCGTCACCAACTCCTCTAGTCGAACGAACCGAGTGTCTATGTCGGCAGCATTTTGCTTGACCTCCTCAAGCCCACCGAACACCACACCCTCCAGCTATGTGACGGTATGCTCGACCCTCTCGAGCTTCTCAGCAATCTCACCCACGGCCACACTCAAGGCCTCACGAGAAACACTCTTTTCTCGTTGGGTTCCAGCACGTGCGGACGTAGTCTCCCTGCCACGTTCCTCCACACCAGATGTCGAACTGACCTCCTTATCATTACCTCCCTTGGCCATCTTCTCACGGACAGAATCTCCCCTTGTCTAGATCGTAACTCGGCTCTGATACCAACTGTCACGGACTGATTTTCTCGCAGCAATCAGAACGTGCGGCCTTTGCACCTTTCACCCTTGTGAGTTGCTAAGTCAGCCTTTTGGACAAACTGATCAGCACTTAGAGAGAGAGTGCCACGAAATCTAGAGAGAAGTTAGAGCTTTGGAAGTGTTTCTTATAGAAAACTTGTGTGTTTACAAATGAGGATCTCACCCCCTATTTATACAAAATCACCTCCTCAACGGACGGTGGAGATCAAACCGATCTAACGGCTGATATTCTTCCAATTATTCTACAAGGTTCTACACACTTCTAATATTATTTTATTCTTAGATATTTTGCAAGTGTGCTTCACCCTTAAGTGGGCTAAGTAGAGTGGGCTTGAATCCTCTTTGGGCCGGCCCGAAGTTTGGCTTTCTTCTTGGACATTTTGGGTCATGAAAACGGGCCGTGACAACGAGCTCTCTTGGTTTTTTTTTGTCGTCATCATTTTTTTTTAGTGACAAAATGCAATTTATCATTTACTAGTTTTATGAGTAAAAGTAACAAAAGAACAACTTATCTTTTTTGTCAGTCATTTTTTTTAGTGACAAAATGCAATTTGTTATTTACTCATTTTTTGTGAGTAAAAGTGACAAAAGTGCAATTTGTCTTTTTTTTTATTACGAGTAAAAGTGGAAAGCAATGAATGTAACTCATCATTTACTCGGTTTTGACGAGCAAAAGTGACGAGCGACATTTTCTGACTTCAATCTTCTTTAAAAATAGTTCTCCTTGGCCCCCTCCTTCATGCGCCAACTGTTTGACCCAAAAACGGTGTGTTTGCTGGTAGTGTTTGTTGGAATCACACAATACATTTTTATGGAGGTTTAGGAGAAATCTTTATGATGAGGTTGAACTGGATAGATGGAGAATAAAAGAGGTTTAATAGATTATGGCTGGACCCGGTGAAGGGATGCCTACGTACCCCAAGAGGGATCAAGCCAATCATAGTTCTACAACAAAGGGATACAAGGTACCTAGATGAAGGCATGTGTTAAGGTGTTTCTCTATCTCTCTAGAGAGAGGGTGAAAAATGAGAAAAAATGATCCTCAATAAGAAAGGAATGCCTCCTTATTTATAGAATGATGAGGTCCAGGGTTTCCTAATGACCTCCTTTTAAATGGGCTGAGTTCTTTGTCACATAGGCCTTGTTGAGGGGCGAAGCCCATGTCCAACAGAGATCTTGGCCAAGAGTGAGGACCAGAATGCCCATAAGGATCAGAAGAAATCCTGGTATGAAGAAGGCGAACCTCCACGCCGTGAAAGGAGTGGCTCCGGTGAGTTTGATGACGTGGTACACCATTGGCATGAGTAGATGAGTCACGCCTCCTCCCATATCTCCCCAACCTCCGGCACATCCGTTAACGAGTCCGATAATTTGTCCAGTAAACATAACGCTAGTCCAGTAGTGGCATGACACGAATGTCGCTAAGCAAAAAACAATCATGAAGCGCACGGCTAAGTAGCTTCACGCATCAGATACGAAAGACATGGAGAAAACAGCTGGAGCCGAGAGCATAAGAGAGAAAGCTGTGCCGTAACGTGCCCCTAGAAGGTCACATACAGCACCCATAGCGAGTCTTGAGAAAATGGCGCCAGACACGGATGCGACTCCGGCGTTTCCTATGTCAGTTTTAGTCAGGTCGAGGTTGTCTCGGATGACGGGGACTAGAGGTGCGGCCGCGAATGTGGAAATGAAGCAAGTGAAGAAAGAGATCCATCCTAAGTGGAAAGCTCGCATGTGTGGTTTGGCGAATGAGAGTGGTTTGAACACTTTTGCTCTGTGTTCTGAGTCAACCGGGATGCCGAACTTAGCTTGAGAGGAAGGGCCATCTTCAACGGAGAAGGAGAAGACTTGTTCCCTTGCCGTGACTCCATGCAAGGAGCTCCCGATAGAACCGTCTTCATTAGAATGGTTGGGGGCCATTGATCTTTTGTTCAAAGGAGACTCTAGCCAATGCAGAGGGTTATGTTTTCTTCTTTGTGGCCTTCTTTTCTTTTTCTTGTTTTAGGTTTAAGTTGGAAAAGACAACTTTCATAACAATTTATAGAGGAGTTGGAGATCTCGTATGGATATGGTGGGTATGATTTTATTTATTATTATGTTTAGCTTTCGTGGCCTCATTTTGTTCGACAAATCCAATCAAGAATACAATCTCCACCGCGGAATGGTGCACCTACACGTCTTCATCTTCATCGACGTCAGAAGTCGTTCACACGGAGATGGAGAATATTCTATTGTAATACGTATATGCAGTCTCCGCGTGATGGTGATGCAAATACGTGCCATATTCATTATAAGATTGTTTATATTTAGTTATCTCAGTACGTTTCATTAATTACTTGTTTTATATTTAGTTATCTCAGTACGTTTCAATAATTACTTGTACCATATACATTTCTATAAACTCTGAAGTTCAAGATATTATATTAGACCATAATTAACCATAGTTCTTAGAGCATGATTAACCTTGCCTTTTAGCCAGGGTTCTTAGCATGGGGTCCACTGTTTTTTTAAGAATTCAGTTTTTAAATTTCTTCTGCAAGAGTCAGCTTTTAGGAAGTTCTTGTACTGTTCGCGGGCCCTACTGACACGTGACGGCCCGCGATTGGTCCATCTTTTTTTTTTTAAAACAGAAAAAAAGGAAAAAAAATGCTAAGAGTCCCTAAGGGGTTCTTAGGGTTAAACATGGTCTTAGGGATGAATTCTTAGCGAAAAATAAAAATATGTTTCTTAATTTTTAACTGAAAAAGCTAAGAATCGGTTTTTAAATAAGGTATTTAAGAACTGATTCTTAGTTTTTTCAGTTAAAAATTAAGAAACAATTTTTTAATTTTTCGATAAGAACTCTACTCCTAAAAATCCCGGTTAATCATGCTCTCACAACCGTAACGCACCGGCACCCCTATGCAAATAATAAATTATATAACGTGTCATTTTCACCTCCGGCTTAGCGTACTGCATGGAGGTTTCCAGCTGACTATAGTAATATATATTTTATTTAATCTTTAGTCTACACCAAGTTCTTAATGGTTGATATGTAGGTACAAAATTTTGACACTTGACGTTAACTAAAGGCCATCACACCGTACGGTTCGTTGTAAAACTTTTAAATATGGACTTCGTTTGTCTTTTATTTATTATCCCATGTGGTCGAGTCACCAAATTGAATTCGTTTTATAAACTAAAAGGAAAAAAATATTTTGGCAAGATATATAACTATCAAAAACTATGACTCATGCGCTATTGATTAAGTTTCGTGTTTTATTATTTATAAATAATATAAATTCCAGACGAATTGCTAATAGTAAATAATATAAATTCCAGACGAATTGCTAATAGTAAATAATATAAATTCCAAACGAATTGCTAATAATAATTTACTAATCAAAAATCACTCATATAGGTTTAGAAGAGAAAGAAAAAAGAAAAGAATCACTCTTTATGTTTTCGAGATTCAAATATGACGTTTTTTACTTCGTTGCTATCAAAAGAAATATAAAGACATTTGTTTTGGTGGATCTTTTACAAATTTGACTCAAAACTCAAAGTCAAACACAAAACTAATTTTTTTTCTTTTGTTATATTCACCCTACACATCACATTATTTACGAAAATACCATTAATTTTTTTTCTTTTTGAAAATGATTTTTTTACTCTCTCAACCTCATCATCTTCAAGTATTTACAAGATTACCATTGCCATCAATACCCCAACCACCATAAACAACCAATTTAAAGCTCTTAATGCACCTAAAATCGATTTACACCCGCTTTCCCAATTGTTATGAACTAATAACATCTTTTCACTTTGTCTCCATATTCATCCAAAAAATTCAAGCTTTTGATTTTTTTTATGGTTGGTAGAGCCATTCAAGCATACTATTCTTGGTGGATTTCTTTCGTTTGAGGTTCTGGGTGGTTGGAGAAGACTCTGTATGCTAAAGAAGTCATCTCACTAGTTTAAAGTATGAAATTGAATTTTTTTCCAGATTGTTCGTGTCGAAGACTTACCCATAAGTCGCCTGGCTGTAGAAGACTTACGGGTAAGTCTTTTGATCAAACGTACGACTTACTTGTAAGTCTTCCAGCTTTGTTTGTTAAGAAAAAATTTTAGAGAATATCCTAGACGACTTACCAGTTACTCGTCTCTAGGAAAACAAAATTTTCAATATTTTATTAAAGTTAGACGACTTACTTGTAAGTTGTCTAGAATATTTTATTAACAAACAAAGCTCGACGTAAGTCGTCTCATTTTAAAGTCAATTGCAAAAATGACATGTTTAGTAAGTCGTCCCATTCTAGACGAATTAACCGTAAGTCTTATGCGTCAACGTTTAGTAAACTTTCATTTTCTCTATGTTTACTAATGTGTTTTATTTTGAATTTTTGCAGATATTGCGTAAGTTATATGCAATGTATGGAGAATGGTTGTTGAAAGATTGCTAATGGGATTTTGTGGTTGATAATTTCAAAGGAGCGAGAATATTTTTGCCGAGTGAAGGTTCGACACATGCTGAACTTGTTGCAATGGCTCAAGAAGATGATAACGTGGACATGAGCACATAATCGTGGAGATAACCTACTTATTACCAGCATAAATGATGCATGCTCCAAACACCCCTCCTATTCATATTATAAGTGATAGACAAGTTCGAAACTTGCTTGAGATAACCAAAACGCATGGAGTACGACTTTGTGTATCAAGCCGTAGCAAGGTGGAAACGGTTTCAGAGGAAACGGAAGAAGATGATGAAGCTGAAGAAGCTGATGAATGTTTTGAAGATGATGATGATGATGATTTGGTTGAAGATAAAAATCATGATGGGGAAGAAGATGATGGGGAGAAGGATGCTGATGTCTCTGTTAGTCGTCTAGTGTTTAGTCTTCCAGAGACCTTCAAGTAAGCCGTCCAGAAAGCCTTAAAGTTAGTCTATGTATTAAGAATTTGTGTTCAGTTTATGTATTAAGAATTTGTGTTATGGACTTATCTATGTCAACTTCTTTGTCAAATTGCACTACCAGTATTAACAAATTTAAGAAGGTCTTGACCTTTATATTATCCGAAAGGTCACTGCACAGAAGACTTTCCAGACGACTTATAGTTAAGTCGTCCAACATTCCAAACGACTTAACTTTCAATATTCTGCGAAGTCTTCGGTGCAGAAGATAAATTACAAAACAAATACAGAAATGTTACATTAAAAATAAAAATTGTCAAATACACACATCAGGTTACAAATACAAATCAAGTCCCTAATCTATCATACATCATATGTTCCAAGGTTTTCATCATTGTCCATGTATTCTTTCTCATGCTGGCCAGGAAGCTCTTTAAATATATCCACCGCCATCTTATCCCTCATAGCCTTCCCGTTGGCATTAACAAAGTCTTTTTGATTAAATGGCATCCCAAGAGCATGACATTCAATGTACCTTGAGTGTACACACCACAATCACCAGCTCGGGTCAGAGGTATATTCGTTGGTCTCTCAGATGTGAATGGCTCCAGGGATAACTCATCACGTTGTTCGATGGAAGCGCCCTCAAAAAGCAGATAAGGGACCATGTGGAGAAAAGGCTCCATTACCACATCGAGTTCCTCTAGGGAGATACAGAAACGAATGCTGTCCCAGACGACTATGTGCCTCTTAGGGATCAATATCTACATAGCAATCCAATGAGCACTACAAGAAATATCAGCATTGGCAGCGCCGTGAAAACGCTATGATATGGTTTTCGCAGCGTTTTTGTAAACGCTATAACAGCCGCAGCTATGGTAGACCCCCCTATAATAGCACTAATCGTGTGCTGCAAAAGAATGAAGATATAATAGCGATTATCTAGTGCTGTATTTAATATGTTTTATAGCGAATTGTTTTTGCTGTATTACATTTTAACATGACATTTTCATGTACTGTAACATACTTTATAGTATCACTGGCGCAGAGATATCATCAATATTCGTCCCCCGCATCTTGTTCGATTGGCAAAATGATGGTATAGCGCATGAATAATAATTCCACGTCCCACTAGGGAGTCTTCTACCTAAACCGTAGACATCGGGCTCCGAATCCTTAAAATTCTTGTAGTGGAATCTCCACTGTTGAGCAAAGAGATGATCAACAAAACACATTATCTCGCTCCTGAAATGTTGTCGCTTAGCGTCGTACCTCTTCCTCAGCACATTAATCCAAGCATCCATATGCTGCATATAAAATAATACAAGTCAGAAGATATCAGACGAATTACTGGTAAGTCGTCTAGAAAGTCTTCTACCTAGAATGTAACACCCCCGAACCGTCCTAGACATATGGTCGATTCACCGGCCAACAATCAAACAAGAACATGACCGATATACCAACCAACACCCAGGTTTAGAGATGAGTCAACCGGCCAACCAACAATCAAACAAGAACATGACTGACCGTGCAACCCAACACCATGGTCCGGAAGCGCTACATGACGGGCTAGGGACGATCTGGTCAGAGTCATAGAACTTACTCTGCGACCTAGACCAGTTCATCCACTAACTCGTCCCGCCAAATCAAGGCTTAAGGCTTTGCAACCCGTACCAAGAGTTAACGTTTCCGTTAGATCAAGTCCTAAGTCTTTTCAACCCGTACCAAGACCTAACGTTGTGTTAGACCGGACTAGTCAAATATCAGAGTACTCATGATGCGCATATAAAAAAATTACTTTATTGATTCAAGAAATATTCATACATTGAAATAATTCAAGACTGGGCCCGGCCTAGTGAAAATCGAGTCAACTAAACACAAATCAAAATACCATATACAAAAGGCATGAAATCTACTCCGGCAGTCCTAACGTCCAACACCAAGCTATCCAATCATCCTTACTAAAGCTATCTGCAAAAAGGAAAACTGAGTTGGGTGAGTAACCTAATGTTACTCAGTGAGCTGGCGGCCTGTACCCGCAACCTATAAACTACCCAGACAACCCAAAATAACAATCACTCTAGCCCTTCCATGCAAACAAAGCTAAGACTAAACAAACAATCTCTAGTTAACCATATATACTCTTGAGGTCAGTACTCATGTAGTGTTAGACACTTAAACTATACAAGTATCATTAACCGGTCGACCAATAATCAGACAAGAACATGATCGGCCAACCAATGATACCACATAGCCTTTAATATCCACCACCCTTCACAAGCAATCACCCAAACAATATAACAACCAACTTCGGGTCTACACTAACCAAAGAGACACCAATCCTAATCCGGTACCTAACCCGGAATTATATCTCAGTGTTAGAAACCTGCAAGGAAATCAAACACCAATATCACAATATTAATAATTTAACTAACTACTACTCGATCTAACACGTAACACCGTATATCGGTGTTACACTTACTCTAGGGTTCCATAACCCTTTAGTAAACACAACACTCTAACTCGACACTCTAACATGGGCCCTGGTAACTTCGTGTCCCTCCTCTATATCGGCAATATCCTATCTCCCTACCACAAAGGCTAGCAGAAGGAACTTTCAACCGATCGCGGCCCACAGTCATTCGGGTCACCGCGCGACAGCCCACAGTCATTTGGGTCACTGTCAGACATTACACCGTCGTGTAACACTCAGCCCTAGGCCATGACCCCGTCTCTCTGAGTCTTCCCGATCCAGCGAATAAGGGGTTTCCTTGAACCCGCTGGGTACGAGGTCGAGGAAACACTAATCACCCCTAAACATGCCTAGCATGGGCGGGTTTCGCACATACCGAATGGCACACACTCAACACAAAGAAAAATCAAGAACTTAACCTAAGGCTAAAGTTCAAGATCCTAACTAGACTCGACTCTACAACACTAACCAATAGTACCAGTAGTCCAGCCTATATGGCCTAAGACCCTTAGTACTAACATATACTTAAACTAAACAGCAATATCATAACTAAATAAATCAACCAGTTAATCAATCCCTTACCAAGAGCTGACTAACCACAATCAACAAGATTAATTAAACAAGAAAGCATTTAACTAATCGAAAATAATCAACTCAATCAAACCATTACCCAGATAGTTCGGCCTCCTGCTACAAAACTATCTTTAAAGATAACGGGAACCAGCACTCAACCATATCAACAAGCAAGAATATAAAACATGATGCACCCTAGTCTTAGTCAGGTTATTAACTTAGTCTTAATTCCATTTCATCTCAGCCTAGCCCGTGCTAAACTAAGTCCAGTTTAATAATAATAAAAATCCTAAGGACTCTATCATGCAATAGCGTGAGCATTCTACTCTATAAGCAACTCGATCTATCCTAAGTTCCAAGTGGAACTCAAGCATAACCAAAAGCTATCCTAAATTCCAAGTGGAATTCAAAGATAACCAACTCACAGTGTTCTATGTCGATAAGCAGCTGGTTGATCAGAGGGGACATGGACAAAACCCAAGATGAACGTCTTCAATGGACTGGGCTGGGCTGATCTTGACTCGGACAGAACTTTCTGTAGCTTCTAGACAGTTCTTCGGACTTTCGGGCAGAGCATCGGCTTTAGACTGATCTGAACTCGTGGAACAAACCTGATCTTAGACAAAACCTCCACTTGGTCATAAGAGAATATGACTGGCTTGGATGGATTGATTTGGACAGAGCTTCCGCCTCACAATCGACGAGAATCGCCAAATGGACAGCACTAGCCTTCTCGGTGCAATATCGGTCTTTAGAAAAGACTACACCCTAAATCTAAATTCTTTCTTTCCCTCTCTCTCTCTAGCCACGTTTTTTAAATTTATTTTGACAGGGATGGATGAATGAAATGAGCCGGGGTCGTGTTTTATTTATAGGGATCAGCAACCAATCAGATTCAGGTTGGTGGCAGCTCGTGTGTCGCTCCGCATGGCTCCGGACGCATGCGCGGCGGCACCTCGTGCTCCACATGTCTCTCAGCATGCTCAAGACTCATGAAGGGCGCCACCATACCTCCCAGATGTCAGTATGCATGACTGAATCTCATGCAGGGCGCCACACCAGTTCCACATGGCTGGCCGCATGCTTCGGTTCCATGCACGACGACACCTCATGCTACGACATGTCAAGCTACATTTCAGGCTTCCATGCATGGAGACACCTCGTGCTTCTGAAGATACTCAGCTGTTTGTATGGTTGCCACCACGTCCTAGCCTCATGCAACGAACCACTTCGGGCTTCTCGGTCGATTTGCGCGATTTCGGCCCTTCCGACATATTTTTGACCCGCGATGAATCCCAAATATTTTTCGCTCCTTTTCTGATGCTCTGGATATTTTTAATAAACTCCAAAGGAATCCTAACCTTGATGAAAAGTATTACCGAGCCTCCGTCTTCCCCGAAAAAATCCATAATACCGAAATTAAGGTTTTGCTCGATTTCGGGTTTTCCCGTCGTGCTTCGATCCCGTCGTGCTTACTTCCCGTCGTGCTTACTTCCCGTCCTGCTTGCTTCTCGTCCTGCTTAATTCCCGTCGTGCTTACAATTTATTTTTCTTTCTCCAAAATAATATATTACGAAGTTTCGCGGAAAACTTCGTGCCTAAGAAACGTCGAGCTTCGGAAACGTTGTGCTTCAAAAATATTATGCTTCTAACAAATCCGACTGATCAATCTAAGACATTGTCTAACATGGTAGAGCATCCTATTTTGAACCATGCTTCACTTACGATCCATTCTTCGACCATCTCGTATTTCAAAATTTTCCGATCGTTCCTTATTGCCCGCGACTAGACCACCGCGACTCGACCACCAGGTTGATGCTCGGCCTCTTTTCCATTTCTCTGAACCATGTTAAGTTTTATATGACCAAAACTCAACATTCCTCATCAAACTTTGATCCCAAAAACTTGGCTCCAAATTTTAACTTTGTCAATCTCGACCATTTTATCCCTTCGGGCGGGTTACTACATAGAAGACTTACCAGACGAATTACTGGTAAGTCGTCTACAAAGTCTTCTACGTAGAAGACTTACCAGACGACTTACTGTTAAGTCGTCTACAAAGTCTTCTACGTAGAAGACTTACCAGACGACTTATTAGTAAGTCATATAGTAATCTAAATCATAGCAAAAGATTTACACAGTCCTACAACCAAGATATGGAGGTCCGGAGGATGTGATACCACCAAGTTGTACTTGTACGTGGTTTCTTGTCGAGAGGTGTTCTATAATGACTACAAACACAAAATGTTGAAAAGCAATCAGTTTTTGTAGACTAAAGCAAGCTATTATGGGAAAAGCAATCAGTTTTCAACCAATTGGTGAGCTCCTTCAACTTCTTCTTTTCAATTGGTGCAAAGGGATTATAGCCTGAACAAATCTTTTTGTTTGGAATGATCACTTTGGTCGTGTTGTTTGCCGTATAAGGAGATTGCTGTGAGGTAACAAGTTTCCTTGTTCGATCACTCTTTGCACGGACAAGTGCCAAAGCAGCTGCCCTCTTTTCCTGATATCTAGCATCCTCATGCTGTATATCCGAAACAGTGGGTGTATATTTGGCCAATAAAACAATGCTCCCATATGCAGACACATCTGGAGCTTTATCCTTCTCCCCATTAACACTTTCACTAACCCCGAGAGAGGATTCTTTACTGACCCCGGGTTCGTGCAAGGATGCCCCTTTAGGTTGAGAGGTAGTGTGTTGAGATGATCTCCTTTTCCCTTTTTTTGGTGATACCAACTTTCTTCTCCACTGCTTCTACCCTTTCGGACAGATGCTTGATTTCCTTAAGACACGTCCCAAACCCTTCCCTCATGGCATTAACTATGTCCTTGAAATTTCTTTCAATATCCTCTTTGGTCATCGTAAGCACAATCGTAGTCACCTCTGAATGAGCCTCTGTAGGAACCTCTTCACTAGCCTCTGCAGGTGCCCCTTCACTAGCCTTTGCATGTGCCCCTTTACTAGCCTCTTTACGAGCTTTCTTCTGAGGTCTTGGACTGTCTTCCTTCACCACAACTATCGCTTTCTTTGATGGACTCACAACCGCCAGCTTTATATTGACCCAAGTACTGGTGACTTCCTAGCAATCCATGGTCCATTTCCACGGTCTCTGATTAAACATGACTTTAATTATGTTCTCTGCGGCCGGGTCCTTAACATCAGAGTCCCATCATCGTAGTGTGTAGTGAATAGAAGATATGAACTTAGATATTTGACGGATTAAAAAAGATAAAAAGAAAAATCTTCGTAGTCGACTTATGATTAAGTCTTCTACTAAGTCATCCAGCTGGAAAACTTTCAAGATGACTTAATTATAAGTTTTCTACTAAGTCGTCCAACTGGAAGACTTTCCAGAAGACTTAATTATAAATCTTCTACTAAGTCGTCCAGTAGGAAGAATTTTCAGATGACTTAATTATGGTAGTAAGAGATTGAAGTAAATACATGTCTGCAGATAACATCTTTAACACATCTGCATCCTTTGCCGCCCATGTAAGCCAATATCGGTGGAGACACACTATTTGGTATGTAACAACCTGAAATATATTTGCCCTTCACAGAGTCCATCAGCACCTTAAACACGACTCTCCCCCAAGGATAATTCTCAAACCATTCTAACTCCATCACTAGCTTTGCCAGACTAACCCTTGTAGCGGTTGAATACTTTCTCCCTTCGATGTATCTAGTGAAGATGGCAAGGTACCCGAGCCGCTTGCGATCATCCCAAGACCACCCTTCGCATATATCAAGTGCTCCTATTATCTGCTCAGTAGATGGCCCAGCTTCGACATGAACTCCCAATATCCCCCAGAAAGAAGCCAACTCCTTTGTAACAACACACTTCCGTCTCTCAAGGTCCTCGATGTACTCACAGTTTAGACCAGTGAGGTTTTCAAACTCTAACAGTGAAAACCTCACAGGTGGTGAACCAACGAGACTCCACAGCTCATACTTCTTCTTTATGTCCAGCTGGAAACCGAGCGTGTAGTGAACCAGCCTTGAGGCCCAAGAAAATCGCAGCTCTTTGAACTTGATGAAAACTCCCAACTTCGACTCCTTCAGCTCTTCATATTCGTCACCATGAAGAGCTTTCTTTAAAGCAATATACAACTTTGAACAATCCGTATGATATGAAATAACTTTCATTGCAGGGGGATCTTTGAAGGGACCCGACCCATTTTTTTCGTACCATCAGTACGAGTCTGAATCGACTTCCTCAATCAGACTTGAGCCAGTTTCCAACTTTTCTTACTTAGAATTATTTTTAGCATTTTCAGTTCGTTTTTAGACAAGTCATCAAGCATAATAAAGATTTAGATAGATAAACGGAGGTTCGAGTTAACAAGTGAGTTTGCTAATAAGCTATTACAAGTTCAACTCGTCCTATATCTACCCAAATCCACCATCCTTCCTTCCTGCCTTGGTCCCGCGGTCAAGCTATGTCTTTACCCTTTCGGGTCTGATCATGATCTGCATCCAAACAAAGGAGGCATAAGCAACATAATGCTTAGTGAGAGCGGTCATCCCGTCCCACTTAGCCAAAGTAAAGCAATCGAGTCTATACAGTCAATCAAATAATCGGACATGCTTATCATCCAGTCAGTTACTTGATCGAGATAACCGATCCAAGCCAAAGTTCCATCAAATCAATCAAGCCCTAGCAGGCCATAAACGGCTCTAGGCGCATGATCTGATCCAGATGCATCGATGGAAGGATCCGGTTACACGATTCAAGCCAGAACAAGGAGATAATTCGAATTAGACAAGCAATCAGTACACAGAACAACTCCTATCAATCAGACTACGATTCAGAACTTAGACTACGGTCGCGCACTCACCTTTGTCTTTAGAGTCGGTATGATACGGTTAGATTCGGCCTTTCTGACACCTCTTGCACAGTTCTTCTCGGACTTACGAACACTCGAACAGTCAGAATCACCCAACAGACGAACGTACTGGACTCGGAAATGATCGATCTGGCCAAAACTCGAAGTTTCCCACTCGATCGCACTTTAATCTCTCTGAGTTTTCTCTCTGGATGCCTTAGTGTTTTCGTGAAGAAAAATGGCGAAAACTCGCTTAAGGAGACGATTAAATGAGCAGTTGGGCAGTTTTCACCCGCGGAACCGCCCAAGTAACTGTTCTGACGGTTTTCCCATTCGGCCAAGAGTAATAACTGCTTCCCTGCGCTCTTTTGCCTTCCCAGCGCGACTTTTTGCTCTTCCTCTCGATAACTACTCCCGCCAAAATTACTTTGGCGAAAATCGAGCTACAGTGGACTGTCCCACCCGACAAGCCCAACCGCTTTGTCCTAATCGGACCAATCCTGTCTGAATTCCGACCAACTTTGTCCGACCCGACCAAACTTGTCTGAATCAGACCGTTACTACTCGAATCAGCTCAGTTCGGACATTCCCAACTTTTTTGTCTGATTTTCGACAATCGCTGTCCAGCCGACCAGCTCAACCGTCCTGTCCGAATCCGACAACACTTGTCCGGATCCGACCATTGCTGTCCGAAAATTCCGCTTTGTCTGAATATTTTCTTGAGCTGTCCGAACACTTCACAAAATTGCAAATAGAACTACTTAGTCATAATCCGAGCGTAAGAACGACTGACCGAGCTTTGTTGGCTCCAAAACATATCCGATCCTAGCTTTATCCAGACTATGGGTTCACTCCATCTACTACTTGGACATCAATCCAGCTCATATCCACCCACGGAAAGTCCATTCAGCTTTGGCCAGCTCTTTCTAGCATTATCCAACCCATCCAGTAAGTCTCACAGTCCGATCAGATAGTCCTTGGATCGTCCCAGCTTCGATCCTCGGAACACGGGCGTTATAAGTCTCCCCCACTTGGCTCAGACTCGTCCTCGAGTCTTTCTTGAAGGATTTTCCTTTAGCTTATCAAACCACTTGGGAAACTCGGCTTTCATCCTTGCTTCTGGTTCCCAAGTTGTCTCTTCTTCACCATCACAGTCCCAAACCACTTGAATCATCTTGACATTCTTTCTACCTTCAGGCTTGGTTTTCCTGCCAGTGATCCGAACTGGTCTCCCTTCTACAGTTAGGTTTTCCCTTAAGTCGGATGGTGGTTCAGAAACCACATTATCTCGATCACTTATGCATTTCCTCAGCATAGATACATGGAACACGTTGTGGAACTGAGCCATGGATGTAGGCAGTTCCAACTTATAGGCGACCTTCCCAATCCTTTCCAGGATCTTGTACGGTCCCATGTACCTTGGGCTGAGTTTAGCATTCTTTGATGCTCGGTCCTTGCCTTTGTAGGTCACGGTTTTGAGGTAAACTAAGTCCCCAACTTCGAACTCAAGCTCTTTTCTGCGTCTATCTGCATAGCCCTTCTGTCTATCCTGTGACTCTTTCATTTTCAGTTTCAAGACTCGTATTCTTTCAGTTGTTTCTTCCACAAAGTCTCTACCAAATATGCTGCGCTCCCCCACTTGGGTCCAGCATAGTGGTGTTCTACAAGGTCGCCCGTACAGTGCTTCATAAGGCGACATTCCAATGCTTGCATGATAGCTGTTGTTGTAAGAGAACTCGGCCAAATGCAAGTACTGATCCCATTTATCTCCCCAATCCAGAACACAAGATCGCAGCAAGTCTTCAAGTGTTCGGATTGTCCTTTCAGATTGTCCATCCGTTTGAGGGTGGTATGCTGTACTCATATGCACCTTAGTCCCCATCGACTTCTGCATTGCTCTCCAAAAGGCTGAGTAGAATTTGGAGTCTCGGTCTGACACGATACTTACCGGAACTCCATGAAGTCTGACTATCTGCTCCACGTACAGCTTAGCCAACACTGCTGCATTATCTGACTTGTTGATTGCCAAGAAGCGTGCGGACTTAGTCAGTCTGTCCACAATCACCCATATAGCGTCCTTGCCATCCCTCATTGGCAAGCCAGTCACAAAATCCATTGTGATCATATCCCATTTCCAAGATGGCATGGGTAAACTCTGAAGTAGTTCGCTTGGAACTTGATTCTCTGCCTTCACCAATTGGCAGATTGGGCACCCAGCTACCCACTTAGCAACATCCCGTTTCATTCCCACCCAGTGGTAATATCTCTTCAAGTCACGATACATTTTGGTTGTCCCTGGGTGTATCGAGAACTTGGACTGATGTGCTTCCTTAAGGATTTCTTCACGCAATTCTTGATCATTTGGAATACACACCCGACCATTAACCAAAATTGTTCCATTGTTTGAAGTCTGATACTCTGTCTTCTCGTTCTTTGAAGCTTTGATCAGATCCTCATCCTTTTCTTGTGCAACTCTAACTCTGGACAACAAGTCTGCTTGATCAGCTGCACCAAGACCCAAAGGTTCCACTTCGTCAGTCAAGGCAGTCAATCTCAATGTCCCAATCATATGGACCAGTTCCTCCATATCTTTCTCTGAAGCCGAAGCCACTCTCTTCCGGCTTAAGGCATCAGCAACTAAGTTTGCCTTTCCCGGATGGTAGGCAATATCCAAGTCATAATCCGCAACCAGTTCCATCCATCGTCTCTGTCTCAGGTTCAGTTTCGGCTGAGTGAAGATATACTTCAAGCTCTTATGATCCGTTAACACTTGGACCTTTGCACCATAGAGGTAAGATCGCCATATCTTGAGTGCAAACACGACTGCTGCCATTTCTAAGTCGTGTGTTGGATTGTTTCCTTCGTGTTTCCTTAGCTGTCTAGACGCAAAGGCAATCACCTTTCCTTGCTGCATCAGAACACACCCAATTCCTACTTTGGATGCGTCTGTGTAGACAATGTATGGTTCATTGTCCATAGGAAGAGCAAGTACTGGAGTACTCGTCAACATTTCCTTGAGTTTGGAGAAGCTTACTTCACAGTCTTCTGTCCATACGAACTGGACATCTTTTCCAGTTAGTTTTGTCATCGGTTGAGCCATACTAGCAAATCCCTTAACAAAACGTCGGTAGTATCCAGCCAGTCCGAGAAAGCTTCTGATTTCTGTAGCATTCCTTGGTCTTGGCCAGTCCACAATGGCCTTGATCGTTTCCTGATCCACAGACACTCCTTTGTCCGAGACCACATGACCCAAGAATCCGATTTCCTTTTGCCAAAAGCTGCATTTACTGAGTTTGGCAAACAACTTATGTTCCCGCAGTATATCCAAGACCGTTCTCAAATGTGCCTTATGCTCCTCCTGATTCTTGGAGTAAATCAAGATGTCGTCTATAAAGACTATAACGAATTCATCCAGGCAATCTCTGAAGACGTTATTCATCAGTTTCATGAAAGCTGCAGGGGCGTTTGTCAATCCAAAGGGCATGACAACAAACTCATAGTGCCCATATCTTGATCTGAATGCTGTCTTTCGGATGTCCTCTTCAGCAATCGGAATCTGATGATATCCTGAAGCCAGATCAATCTTTGAGAACCAAGTAGCTCCTCGGAGTTGATCCAATAACTCGTCTATCCTTGGGAGAGGGTACTTGTTCTTTATTGTAACTCGGTTTAATCCACGATAGTCAATGCAGAGTCTGAAACTACCATCTTTCTTCTTTACGAACAGGACTGGTGCGCCCCAAGGTGAGCTGCTTGGACGCACAAACCCTTTCTCCATCAATTCACTCAGTTGCTTCTTTAGCTCTGACATTTCAGCTGGAGCCATCCGGTATGGAGCTTTGGAGATTGGAGTTGTACCAGGTTCAAGCTCAATCGTGAAAGGATCAGAACGGTCCGGTGGTAGTCCTGTCAAGGACGCGAACACGTCATCATACTCCTTTACAATGGGTATCACTCCAAGCTCAGCATCCGGTCCAACTTCCACAGTAGTGATTGCAGCCAAGTAGGCTTCGCATCCCTTTTCTAACATCCGTTCTGCTTGGAGTGATGAAATGATCAAGCTCCCATTTGTTGGCTTTATCCCTTGATAAACCAGTTTTCCACTGCCGGTCTCAAACTGAACTCGGCCTCGATGACAGTCCAGATGTGCCTTGTACTTCCCCAGCCAATCCATTCCAAGGATCACATCAAAAGACTTCACTGGGCAAATTATAACATCGGCTGGCATGTTCACTTCACCGACCATCACAGAGACGTTTCGGATCTTTCCCATAGTGTACATGACTTGACCACCAGCCGCTCGAACCAGTCCTACTTCCCTTTCTGGTTCTTTCTGAAATTCTCCTATTCTGATCATCCCGGGTTGCACAAAGCAGTGAGATGCACCGGAATCAAACATAACATGGGTTGCCACTCCGCCCATGACTAAGGTCCCTACAGGTTCACTCGGAAACTAAGGACCTATTCTACAGACAACCAATTTCACACAGAAATTCTTAAGGTAAAGGTGAGAGATAGGATGACTCACCAGTGATCGGACGAGAAGTGCTTGGGTCCATGGTTCCATCCCCGATTGTGTACACCCATGGCATGATGTCCTGCCTCTTCGCAGCTGGCTGAGATCCATCACTTGCACGCTTCCCAGCTTGCTGTGCATCCTTAGGACACTGGTTCTTGAAGTGCCCAGCTTCACCACAGTTGTAGCACACTCGTTCTCCAGCACTCTTTCCTTGGCTTTTTGGCCTCAGATCTTCCTCAGGACAGTCACGGACCTTATGCTCCATACTACCACAACGGTGACAAGCTCCCAAGGCAGTACGGCATGGTCCAGCATGCATTTTCCCACAAGTCGGGCACACAGTGCGGTTTGCTGTATACCCTTTGCTGGATGGACCAGTCTTCACCATCTTTTGATTCTTCACCGCATGCTTACTAGACTGAACATGCGGTCCAGAGCCAAAGGCTTTGGTTTCTTCAATGATCCCAGCTTCCTGTTCCGCAGCCTTTTCAACCAGCTCGGCCACGGTAACATAGCTACGAATCTTACAACGGGTTCGAAGGTCAACCCTAAGACCACGCATAAACTTTCGGACTAAGGAGCCCTCAGTCTCTCCTTCACGTCCAGCATACTTCTTGAGGCTGTTGAACTCAGCTTCATATTCACGTACGGACTTAGTTCCTTGTTCCAGTTTAAGGAAAGCTCCTTCAAGCCGATCAAAGGCCTCCTCTGGAAAGTACTTCTCACGGAAAGCAACCTTGAAATTGGCCCAGGTGCAATAGTTGGCACCAATCCGAGCTTCCACTCCTTGCCACCAGATGTGTGCATCACCATCAAGGTAGTGGACAGCAATGTCCTTCTTGTAGGCAACAGGACAACGGATAGAGTTAAAGTTGCGCTCTATCCTATCAATCCATTGATCTGCTTCCACTGGTGTGGAACCACCCAAAAAGAACTTCGTTCCCAGCTTCTGCATGTGTTCCATCACTTTCAAGTAGGACGGATTCCTTGCAACTGGTACTTCTTCCTCCTCTCGCACCACTTGCTCAACTTCTTCCACAACAGGTGGATTCACTGGTGGTACTGCGACCCCAGGAAGTCTTGCCAAGACTTGGGCTAGCATAGCCAAAACGGCTTCCATTCCAACAAGAGCCGCAGCAGCACCAGCAGCTGCATTCACATTTGCTGCATTAGCATCATTCTCAACTTCCTCATTCCCAACATTTCGGGCAGCATTGTTTCCGGATGATTCACCAGTCTCACCCACGTTTCTCCTTGCATTTCGGTTACTTTTTGCCATCTGCAATCAGTTCACAGGTAAGTTAGTCAAAACTAACTTAAGTTCAATCAGAACACATAGTATACCGCGAGACATCAGGCTTGGAAGGATGGATTTAACCCATTACCCACTATACTTAAGACTGTCCTAGAACCGAACTCCACTCTGATACCACTTGAAGGGACCCGACCCATTTTTTCGTACCATCAGTACGAGTCTGAACCGACTTCCTCGAGCAGACTTGGGCCAGTTTCCAACTTTTCTTACTTAGAATTATTTTTAGCATTTTCAGTTCGTTTTTAGACAAGTCATCAAGCATAATAAAGATTTAGATAGATAAACGGAGGTTCGAGTTAACAAGTGAGTTTGCTAATAAGCTATTACAAGTTCAACTCGTCCTATATCTACCCAAATCCACCATCCTTCCTTCCTGCCTTGGTCCCGCGGTCAAGCTATGTCTTTACCCTTTCGGGTCTGATCATGATCTGCATCCAAACAAAGGAGGCATAAGCAACATAATGCTTAGTGAGAGCGGTCATCCCGTCCCACTTAGCCAAAGTAAAGCAATCGAGTCTATACAGTCAATCAAATAATCGGACATGCTTATCATCCAGTCAGTTACTTGATCGAGATAACCGATCCAAGCCAAAGTTCCATCAAATCAATCAAGCCCTAGCAGGCCATAAACGGCTCTAGGCGCATGATCTGATCCAGATGCATCGATGGAAGGATCCGGTTACACGATTCAAGCCAGAACAAGGAGATAATTCGAATTAGACAAGCAATCAGTACACAGAACAACTCCTATCAATCAGACTACGATTCAGAACTTAGACTACGGTCGCGCACTCACCTTTGTCTTTAGAGTCGGTATGATACGGTTAGATTCGGCCTTTCTGACACCTCTTGCACAGTTCTTCTCGGACTTACGAACACTCGAACAGTCGGAATCACCCAACAGACGAACGTACTGGACTCGGAAATGATCGATCTGGCCAAAACTCGAAGTTTCCCACTCGATCGCACTTTAATCTCTCTGAGTTTTCTCTCTGGATGCCTTAGTGTTTTCGTGAAGAAAAATGGCAAAAACTCGCTTAAAGAGACGATTAAATGAGCAGTTGGGCAGTTTTCACCCGCGGAACCGCCCAAGTAACCGTTCTGACGGTTTTCTCATTCGGCCAAAACTAATAACCGCTTCCCGCGCTCTTTTGCCTTCCCAGCGTGACTTTTTGCTCTTCCTCTCGATAACTACTCCCGCCAAAATTACTTAGGCGAAAATCGAACTACAGTGGACTGTCCCACATGACAAGCCCAACCGCTTTGTCCTAATCGGACCAATCCTGTCTGAAATTCCGACCAACTTTGTCCGACCTGACCAAACTTGTCTAAATCAGACCGTTACTACTCGAATCAGCTCAGTTCGGACATTCCCAACTGTTTTGTCTGATTTCCGACAATCGCTGTCCAGCCGACCAGCTCAACCGTCCTGTCCGAATCCGACAACACTTGTCCGGATCCGACCATTGCTGTCCGAAAATTCCACTCTGTCTGAATATTTTCTTGAGCTGTCCGAACACTTCACAAAATTGCAAATAGAACTACTTAGCCATAATCCGAGCGTAAGAACGACTGACTGAGCTTTGTTGGCTCCAAAACAGATCCGATCCTAGCTTTATCCAGACTATGGGTTCACTCCATCTACTACTTGGACATCGATCCAGCTCATATCACCCACGGAAAGTCCATTCAGCTTTGGCCAGCTCTTTCTAGCATCATCCAACCCATCCAGTAAGTCTCACAGTCCGATCAGATAGTCCTTGGATCGTCCCAGCTTTGATCCTCGGAACACGGGCGTTACACTCTTCCCCTAATGTATGTAACCTACGGGGGAGTTCTGGAATATCCATTTTTTGTCTGCAAAACAATCAAAGACAACCATCTCAAACACACAACCATCCATTATAACATTTTAATTATAAGTCTGGAAGACTTTCCAGATGACTTATAATTAAGTCGTCTAGCAAGTCTTCCAGCTGAAGACTTATAATTAAGTCGTCAAGAAAATCTTCCAATTGAAAGACTTTCTAGATGACTTAATTATAAGTCTTCCAAGACTTCCAGTAGAACATTTTTAAAGCAGACCTGAAATTTTGGAGAAGATATAGTCACTTTTGACACAACGGTTATAGATTTTCAAAAATAGACGTGAAAAGAACACGGTGAGAAAAATGGTGAGAACGAGTACATAAATTGATAGAGACAACGTTTTAACTTACCGGGAGCGGAGTTCAATGAGACGCCTCTGAGAAAAACGACGCTAGGGTTTACAGACAAATGACGCTAGGGTTTCCTCTCAGATCTGAAATAGAGGAAGTGGTGGTGAGAACGACGGTGATAACGGCGAAGAGATAACGGGCGGTGAGAACGATGGATTAGACATAATCGACGGAAATCGCCTCTGAAATCGCCTTTGAGAGAAACTGCGTTAAAGTTTTCTATATTTCGCAAAAATTAAATAAAAAAACATCTTATATATGTCCGGTAAATAATCCGGTTAGGTTTAAAAGTACATTGGTAAAATGGTAAAATTAAAGGTTCGGTCCAGTTTGAACGACTTACTCGTAAGTTGTCTGTTAATATTGTACACCAGACGACTTACTAGTAAGTCGTCTACCGTAAATATATTCACCATACGACTTACTAGTAAGTCGTTCCAGACCCTAAATTTAACCCCTAAACTTAATTAATTAAATTAACTAACTAACCACGTTATAAAATCAAATTATACTTAAATAGTGTTTACTATACACATAAATAAACACACTTAGGTCAATTTTATTTTTTTCAGAAAAACATTTATGCTTTCCAAAATCTAACCTTAAGAACACATACAATACTAAAACATATGTTGGCAAAACGTAAATCAAAGAATATCATGACTCACTACTTTCACTCATCTATGATGAAAATAATTAACTTTTGTTATATCTTAATTTATATCTCTTAAAACATATGTTAATTACATGATTTCAATTTTTCACTTATCAAAATATTTTTTTACAAAAAAAAATTATTTTTAAGAAGAACTATACTAGACGACTTACTTGAAAGGCATCTGGACAGAAGAATTGCGGGGGTTAAAAATGGAAAAAAATCGGTTTTTGTTTGTTCACAAGGGTCTGGTTGTAATTTCAATAACATTTTAGGTTATTTATGCATTTGATTCAAGTTTGTGTTTACTTTTGCATTTAAAATCAATTTTTGAGTCATATTTGGCAATTCTCCATTTTTTTTGGTTAAAGTAGCATAAATAGGTTTAGGTGAGAAAAAAAAACGAGAGCATGAGACGTCTCAACACATTCTAGAAAGTCAATGGAAGAGAGTTTGTGCTTAAGTTTGAATAAGAAAAAATTACATTAAAAGTCACATTTTTTCTTCTCAATTACATCTAGAGACACAATGTGCTTGAGGCACACTTTCTAGAAGTGCTTTGTCTATTTTATCCTTGTAATCATATAATAATTACTTATGCTTGTTTTTTTTCTCACCCTCTCTCTCTTTGTATCTATCGCCTTCTTCCTCAAACTTCATTTTTCTTCTTTTTCTTTAAATTATTATATTTTACAAATTCAATTCATCGTTTTTAATTCTTTAGTTTATCTCTTTGTTTACTTCTTCATCTCAATTCCTCACACGGATCTCATGTCTCTCATTGTAATGTTTCGTGGATCTCAAATTTTGCAAGATCACATGCACTTCCACTCTCCATTGATTCACAGAAACTCCACCACTTCAATTCCCTCGTGTTCTTCCACCTCATCACAATCGTATTCACGATCATAGATTTTGTCACCGGTTTAACACATTGGTACGATCTCGAACAAGCTATTTACTTAATCAAGGATTAGTAAACTCTATAAAACATTTAATTGTTTGTAAGATTTGGTTCAGTGGACTCCATAACACTTAAAATTTCGAGAGTAAGTTAATTTGTTGGTGTTGATGCGTTGTATCTACTACATATATGTTCACATTTTTTCTATTAACAGTATACATGTCCACATTTTCTTTGTCTATAAACATTTAATTTATTTTTAATATGTTGGTGTTGGTGCTAGTGTGTTGTTATCCACAACATATATGTTTTCATCTGCATATTTTAAGAAAATTTGAAAAAAATAACAAGATGCATATAAGTTGTTTGACAAAATGTGTCTGAGACATCTATGTGTGTTCATACAAATAGTATGTCCACAGATTTGGTTATCCACAACATTCATCTACACAATTTATTTCATTCACATTTTTCCGTCCATGACTAGTTTGTTCATAACTTTCATATACATAAATTATAAAAACATGTATATATGAAAATGAATGTTAAATTATAGAGAATATCCAAGAATGACCCCTCCACGACCAAGATCCTTCAGTCTGTCCACAAAAACTTGTCTATACATGTATCCATAGCCACAAGACCTTACAGATATATCCATGACCATATGTCCACACAACTTTATACACGTAAACTCTATAATTGTGTTTTTCTAGATAGACTATTATGGATATGAATATCTGCACAAGAACATGTTCAATTTTTTTTATCTATGTTTATCTTATTTTTCCACAAACCATTTATCCCTAATTCATTCGTCCAAAATTTATTCGTCCACGCATCGCTCCACCATTGAACCTCTATCTATTCATTGCTTGTCTAAAAAATATATATATTAGTTATTAAAATATATCAAAACGGATGTCAAAATTTTAATTAAAAAGTTACAACAAATTATACTAAATGTATTTATTTATGTATTTTAAAATTTAAAACACAAACAAATTAAGATATGAGAGGTGAATGTACAATAAAGTATAAAAAAGTAATTCCAATCTAGTTGTCTCCCAATTTTCTTCAGTGTCTCTTCGTGTTATACAATAAGAGTATTTGTGTTATATTTGACACAAAACAAAGAAGAAAGTGCTCCTCCAATACAATGTGTCTTGGAATGTGATAAAATGTCAAAAAGTGTCTTAAAGTGTAATGTTCTCTTTGAATAATCTAACCCGGAACGACGAGTTGCCTCAATTGGAAAGGATCCAACCCATTTTTGCCAGAAATTTTCGGTTCGAGTACGTTTGATAATCGGGAGATGAGATTAAATAACCGGCTTTTATCCCCGGCTCTAAGGGGATTAGTCAGGCTGACCACCTCCTAGTCTATATAAAAGTGTTTAAAAAATCTATGAAATGATAAAGACACACATCCACTAAAAGTATCCAAAAAGCATGCATGAAAAAATTCTAATGTGTTGCAATGAAATTAAAAATACAATTTTGTTGGAGAAGGGTCTGTATATCCATACAATCTATCGAGTTGACCCAACCAAGAAAGAAAACAAAGCCTAGGAGAAGAAGAGTTTACTGCCATTTTCGAATGGCTATATCCTTCACATACTCGCCCAAAAGGTCTCTGACACACATGATGGAACGGTTAGAAGGACACAAGATCTAGTCGTGGCGCCAACGTAGCTGCTAACTGCCTCACCGATGACTTTAGAAGCGCATAACAATAATGATAACCTGTAAAATAAAGAGAAGCGAAAGACAAAAAGAGAGAAAGATAAGGATGACTTGTTTCTATCTCATTCACTACATGTTCTATTTTTCTTAAGAATTAAAACTATTATCATTTTTCCTCATCCTGTCAATACATTTCATTAGACGGAATCTATGGCTTCACCTCTTTTATATTTTTATTGATTTGTTTCTAGAGATTACCGATTTAGGATTAAACAAATTTTCTCTAATGATTTGTTTGATTACTTCAAAGAAGGTTTCTTTATTTAAGTTTTTGTAGTAGGTGGTTGTTATAGTATCATGCAGAAGAAAAGTTATTTCATATCCTTTATGGGAGTTGATGTGGCCATATTAACATTTTGATTTGGTTAGTTTTATACTCATTCAAAATTATCTTCAAATAATGCTTTAATGAACCTTTCTCAATGATAAAAATATTGGTTTAGTCCAAATGATTTGGCAAGTTATATTCTGCATAGCTCACAGTTGTACCCAATGATAAGTTGACTTTTTACATTTTCCTCAATTTTGACTATTTAAAATTCTTGAAAAGAAAATATCAAATTGTGACTATGGTAGAATATGTATTTATAGTTGGAGAGAATTACCTAAAAAGACACGATTGTCTTTTTTACTACACAAATAGACACTTTTTGCCTTTCACAAATAATTCATGAAACCGAGACACATGTTGGACAACTTTGCCCTTCTTTTGAGTTGAGCTTTTCGTGTTTAGTTAGGAAAGTGAAAATTAATTACTCTCTCCTCGTTTGTTTAGTTTGGTAATAATGAATGTTAAGTTTTTAAAATAGTGGGAGATGATAATAGCCACATGATTGAAAATCTCTTTTTGATCCAAGGATTTTTTTGTTATTTTAGTTTCTTCCACGGGATTGAGCCACTGTCTCTATCCTCCCCTCCATTATCACTATCTCTGTTTCAATCACCACCTCCATTACCACCTTTGTATCCACCACCACCACCACCGCCACCTCCTCCACTAACTCACCCCTCCATTTCCCCCTTCATATCCACCACCACCACCGCCACCTCCTCCACTACCTCACCACCTCCATTACCATCTTCGTTTCAAATACCACCTCCGTTTCAGTCACCACCTCCACTATCTCCTCCACCTCCATTACTACTTTTGTATCCACCATCGCCACTTCCATAACCACCACCACCTCCACTACGGTATCTACCACCACCACCACCACCACTTCCACGAGACTAAGCCTCGTTCATAGAAACCACCGTCTTTTTCATAGCCACCACCACCTCCTCCATAACCATCACCGCCCCCACTACTATTATTTTATTT